>CAVNYN010257951.1:0-23103 GCA_963692815.1 Nyctanthes arbor-tristis | reverse complement strand
AAAAGCAATTTGTTTAAGTCTGTGATGAGAATGAACATGTAATTAACAAGTATTGTTGGTCAAATAAATTAAGGAAATGAAATAACGTATCAGTGTATTAGATAAGTACGAAAAAATTACCCGCTAAATAGAAGTAATTCATTTTTTCAATATTTTGACATAGGTCGTGAGATATGTATATATATATATATATATGGATCAGAGTTAGATGTATGGGAGACATACCATACTAAAATATTTTAAAGGGGTTGAAGAATTTATAAAATTTGCTGAGGATAATAGAACCGATCTGAAATGGGAAGAACTGATAGTATGTCTCTGCCACGATTGTAAGAATCTACAAAAGTATCATAACTATATGGAAGTGAAGCACCATTTGATTAGGCGTGGTTTTAACAAAGGCTATACACGGTGGTTTTGGCTTGGCAAGGATTTACTTCCCCAGACGAGTACTGGTGACAATGAGAGTGCTCGGGAGGAGAATATGGTAAATAAAAGTGATGAGATTAATGTAGCCATAGAAGATAATGATGATGTCCAGAATGACCGGATAGATGAAATGATGCGTGATAGATCGGAAGATGATTTCATTGAGGCTCCTCACATTTTAGACGGCTTATTCATCGATTCCAAAAAGCCTTTCTTTCCTAGATGTAAAAAAGTTCACAAAGTTGTTTGCAGTGTTCAAATTGGATAACTTGAAAGCGAAGAATGGGTGGAGTGATGGAGTTTCACAGGGTTATTGGAATTTCTAAGAGACATGCTTCCCGAGGAGAACGAGCTTTCTAGCTCAACCTGCGGGGCAAAGAAATTGTTGTGCCCGATCTGTTGGGTATGGAGATTGAGAAGATACATACGTCTAAATGATTGTGTCTTGTACTGACTTGAGTACAAGGACTTGTATGAGTGTTCAAAGTGTGGGGCATCGGGATTTAAGAGAAAGGATAGCCATGATAAACGTGAGGATAAGAAAGAGCCTCTGACAAAAATGTTATGGTATCTACCCGTACTACCTAGATTCAAACGCCATGTTTGCGAATGCAAACAATGCGAAGAAAATGCAATGGCATGCTGATGGGGAGTGTGATTCAGATTCATGTGCATATATAAACTATCCTAATTGGCATGTAGTTGAGCAACTCCTTAAGGATCTTGTGTAGGAAGACGTCAAGGTACTTCTATAAGTTGACGTGGTTCAATTTGATTTTATCCTGCAGAAATTTGATATTGAATAATTTGATATTTTTATCCTACAGAAAAGATTCAACCTCATGGATGACAAATTGGAAGAGCCTGTACTGAGAGAAGTTGGGAAGAGATTGTGAGATTTCAAGACTTCGTTGGTGCAAAAGACATCAAAGAGCAGCACAAGAAGTATAAAATTCCTTGCTAGCTTTATGATTTCATTATGCCTACTATATGGGAGAAGTTCCAGCAGGATCATGAAACTGAGAAGTTCAAGGTATGTTTAAAGTGAATTTTATATTATTTTCTTACCACTGGCAAAAAACTAAAATAGTTGCTGAATTGACTTTCAGGAGAAAAGTGAGAAGGCGAAGTAGTGACAAGCATTTCATGTGCATCCTTACCATTTAGGTCAGCTGTATATGCTTGTAGGATGGCGGATTAGGAAGTTGCAGACCTCCTGTCCTCCTCCTCCTCATGTGGGTCAGTTAGCTCGATCTTTCAGATCGAGGAACGAAGTCTAGATTGGGTTCAGGCAAGGACCGTCAAGGGTCCAGATGGGACTTATTACCTACTGAAGTCTAGATTGTGCTGTGCATTAAACGTAATATGGTGTACTTCTTGGACACTATGGAGCATAAGAGGCACACATTGGATATCAGGCTGGAATTGTCTACGTAAGTAATTATTAATAACTATTGACATAATAGTTTTTTGTGTAAGTTTGAGTTTATTTAAATTATATATACATTATTACTTTAGGGTACTTAAAGTGTTGTATGCGTAAAAGAAAATACTCAACAAAAATCTCATGTGGAAATCAATTGCGGTATGTAAAATACCCTCTGAATGTTACAATAACTATTGAAGTTTCATATTTTAGGTTTTTAATTACTAATATTTATTTTCGACTCGTTGAAACTTTTAATGCGCTCAGCAACCGGGATCCAATGAGTGTGGCTATTGTGTGATGAGAAATATGTTTGATATAGTCACACTATATTCTAATACTGAGGAATATCTCGGGTCGGTATAAATATGTATTGAAAAATAAGAATTATTTAATTATTCATGTGTATATATATATAACGTATTAACAAACTAATTATTTTTCTTTTTGTTTGTTGTAGGTTTATCAATCTGGGCCATATATTCAAGCTAATATAGATGAGATTCAGGAAAAATGGGCCGAGTACTTTGTCGACAATTATATGTGATTTTCGGTCTTATCTATTTTGAAATATTATTTACTTATGGATTATTGATCTTCATGCAAATATGTACATTTCAATAGTTATGCACATTATTTCAATGGTTAATTAATGACATAATGATTTTGCTCAATTAATAGGTTACATTATTGCTAATATTATTTGAATTAGTTATTGGTTGTAGTTAGATTTATGTTAAAATATGGCGATGACTGGAGTAGTATAATAATATAATAGTTATTGATGTTTGGAGTATTTAGATTTATATTTAGTATGGTTAGCTTGATTTTAATTAATGGTTTATTTACGTTAGTTTATAATGCTAGATTATGGAGTAGTTATTGATTGTAGTTTCATTTATATTAAGTTGGTGATGATAATTGTGTTGAAATGTATGGAAATTGCTAGTGTTGGTGCTGGCAATTCTTCTTGGTTGTGGATTGGGTTCATTTCTTGTTCTAGCTTCGTAGGATGGCAATAGATATTTCTGGTGCATTTAAAAAAAAATCAAATGGCGTCGATTATTTTTAAACAACCGACACCTAAAACTGAAAAAAAATTAAACGATATAGGCGTGGTTGTTTGATCACAACGGACGCCTAAAGGTAACAATAGGCGTCGGTTGTGTACATACAAGTGACGCCTATTGTTAACTTTAGGCATCGGCCGACAACCGACGCCTATACCTTGAGAATATTCGTTTCTTACATAGGTTTCTACGTCACAACTGACACGTATTTATCATTACAACCAACACCTATTATGCTTTTTCATAGTAGTGTGTGGTGTTGGAGGTGTATTTTGAGACCTTACACGGGACACGAGAAGGAAAAGTGAGGAAAAATAGTGTAAATGAGAAAAAAGTGACTAAAAGAAAATGAAAATTAAAAGAAAATAGATAAAATTATGGGACCCATGTAAATTTTTTTGTTTCTATCTCTTTCTTCAAGTGCATCTAGTCCAAAAAAACATGCATTGTAGATGTTCTTATGTACTCATTTCTTTCTTATAATGAATAAACAAAGTAAATGTTTCTCTCTCTATTCCAATACACTGGATTTGCTCATGGTATTAGAGCATCTTGTTATTGGTCAATTTTATAACATTGTTTGGTAATTCAGCTTGTTTTAGAGAGGCGAAGCTTGTAACTTGATCTATGAATATAGCGAATGAATTTCGAAGGAATCCGGAGGGGAATCGAACTGCAGAAGAGGAAGTTCGCAAAGAAATAAGAAAAAATCGCACCCCAGGATGCAATTGGTGACTACTCCACTATCAGGTAACAATTACTTGAGTTGGAACCGTGTTATTAGAATCGCTCTAGGAGCAAAAGAAAAATTAGGCTTCATAAACAAAAAATGTAAGGTGCTAGATGAAAAGTCCCTAAATTGTCATAAATGGAAGCGCAGAGACTATATGGTCACTTCTTGGTGATAGGTGCTTTATTAAGTTGTTTAATTTCTCCATACTAGTAGTTTATTATATGGTTTGTAATGTTAAAACATTTATTTATGTTTATTTGTTTAAGGAAATAATTAAAAAGGAATCAAGCTCGGGTGTGCTTGGGGACCAAAGTGTTGGAAGACAAAACATGATGGACTGCAAAGAACAAAAAAAAAAAAAGAGGGAAGAAACTGTGCGGCTGCACAACAATGCACATGCGGCCGCATAACAATGCAGCAGCTGGCAGAACAGGTAGTGTGGACGCACTGCCTGAAGAGTACGCCCGTACCGAGGTCGTCTAGCAGTGGAATTTTCAGCAGATGCACCTATGCGGCTGCAACGCCTTTCCATGCAGCCGCACCCATTCCCTATGCGCGGACTTCATCTATTTTCTTTGTTTCCTTAGAATTCTTTTTATGCTATATTTTTAGTCTTTTCCTTAGGGTTTTTAGACCCTATACAAAGGGGTCAAGTTTTAGGAATAGAAACACAACTTTACATGACTTCATAGAATTATTTTCTTTACCACAAAGACAAGTTTTGGAAGAAGATTTTCCCAAGTGAGCATACGAGGCTAACTTATTTCTTCCTCTGGTTTAAGGGAATATTGTTGCTACTTCTTACTTTTAATTAATCAATTTTAGTAATGTTGTTTCTTACTTTTTTATGAAATTGATTGTGTTATTCTATTTTTCATGTTTATGAATGTTGATTGTTTGACCTAGTTTAGGCCTACTACGTTGAATGATTAATGTTCTATCGCTAGAAGTGGGGTCTCAATCCTTAATTGTTGTTTCTCCTAAATTTCAAGTAGCAACTAATGATTGTTAATCTTTAGGGATAACATAACCTAAGTTAAATAGATCAAGCTTATGAATTTATTACTTAGATTAACTTATTTTCCTAATGCTTCATGCAATCGTTGTTCTAAATCTAGAGAGCTTATTCTAGATTGTCCAAATAATTAGGTCTGATTGAAGAACTTATTTTAATTAGACACAATTAAGGGAAAATCCAGGTAGTAGAGCTTATTATTGCCTAGAGTTGATAGTTTTGCATAAAAGTAGAAACGATGTTACTATTGATTACTATCTTTTATGTAAAGTGCACAACTGAACCAAGAATTGGAGTTAACATTCATGTTTTTATCTTCTTACTTATATTTGTGTTTTAATTGCTTTTATTCTTTTCTTTAGTTTTTAGTTCAATATTTCACAAAACCCCCTTTTCACTAGTTGACACGAGATACTTTGAATTATCCAACATTCTCTATGGGTTCGAACCTTACTCTCCGCTTCTACAAATTCTTTTAATTTTAGTTGAGTAAGGTATTTATTATTTTGGCAGATTTGACCAACTTGGATATACTTAATTCAATCTCTAAAGAGATTTTGGAAGCACTCATCTATGTAAATTCTACACATGATGATCTGTGGCATGAATTAGAAGAAAGATTTGGGGGGAGTAAAGGGCCATTGTTTTATTAAATAGAAAGGGAAATTTCGAGTTTTACACAAGGAAATATGTCTATTACAGTCTATTACACGAAATTGAAGAAATTGTGGGATGAAGTATCTTGCTTGATCCCTATGCCAGCTTGTACATGTGGAAGTGCAAAGGAAGTGGATGAAGTGACTATTCAACACAAGCTTAGGAACTTTTGATGGGACTAAATGATTCATATGAAAACATTAGAAATCAAATTTTAGTTACATAGCCAACTCTTACTATAAACTAAGCATACTCTCTTGTACAAATAGTTAAGAAACAGCAGGTGGTGTATTCAACATGTCCTAGACGTAGATAAGAACTCTACTATGTTGGCAAAAGTACAAAATGGATATAAAACTAGCTATGTAGAGGACAAGGTAGAGGTAGAGGAGGAAATAGGAAGGAGAATAAGGCAGAGAAGCACTATGACCATTGTAGGGCGCAACATGTTATAGAAGATTGTTTTAAGTGGAATGGCTACCCATAGTGGTATTTGAAACTTAAAAAAAAAAAAGAGGCAAAGCAAGAAGCAGTAAAGCTGATGTGTCCAATATGGTGCATTCCCCTTGCACTTGAAAAATTAGGGAGAAGCTGAGATAGAGAACAAAATAACACCAGAAAGCATTGATATATTGCAGCACTCAAACAATAGGAGGTATATACATATGCAAATGGGAACTCCAAACTAGGCTAACTTTGCCCATTTTACAGATTATGTAGGTATGCCTATTTTACCCATGTTCAGTATGCTTTTGCTATGCTTAGTAGTTTGGAACCAAACACTTGATATTAGACACATGGCTAGTAGTCAAATGTGCAGATAAAACCTTATTACAAAATCTGCGCTTGAGGATGTGGCTTTTGCTTTGTTCCATATATTTAGTCGATAATAGCCTTTTTTGCACTGATGTACCTTTCAACTCGGTTAAGGAAATCACAATAAGTTCAAGGTCTATCTTTGTGGACTGACCACTAAAACCTCAAATCGGTCCTTAGCTTGGACATCACAGCTAAGAGGGCAGCATCATCTCATATCTTATCAACGTCCACTATATGTCTATTAAACCTATCAACAAAACTTTTTAAACTTTCACTTGCTCTTTGCTTGATGTTCACTAGCCTCTCTTTGAGAGTGCGTCTAGCTCAGGCTCCCATGAATTAAGTGGTAAAAGCTTCTGCCAATTCTTTCCATGTTCTAATGGAATTGGAGGACAAATTTCTATACCAGTTCCTAGGCTTGTCTCCCATGGTTAAGGGAAATTCCCATGCTACGTATCTATCCAGGTCTGCCATTGGGTCAATTGTTCCGTGTGCTTTCCATTGTAGGGTTTTTACTTCGTCATTGGAGTAGAGCTGATTTCTTCTGATAAAGGTGAATTTCCCATGAGGAACGTCACGTTAATGGGATTTACTTCCATCCGGCGAGGCAACTCGTGCATGCTTCATTCTACTTCGGCCAACCTTTCCTGTAGAGCTTCTGGATGAGCTGTTTGTTCTACTATCAGCTCGGCTTACACCTAAGCTAGCCTGGCCTTAGCGTGCATGTAACACCTTTTAATATTCTAAAATTTCTATATTACCTGAAAAATAAACCTTTTTAAATATCACAATATTTACAAATTTCGAGTGAACGCTAAATTATTTTAGTTAAAGAATTTTCCACTAATAATAAAATTCCTATTTTATAACAAAGTAAATCGTTGAAAAGTTAGACAAAATTTATCTTCAAAGTACTTTATTATGTTTACAGAAGAATATAATGAAATTCTATATTTATCAAACAATAAATAAAGTTCAGTTATATTATTGTCAAAATAAATAAATAAATAAAGTTCACATATAAATAAAGGTAGGGAAGGATGGGAATCATCTTTTGTTAAAATATTTTAATATTATAGGATAATATTAATTTCAAATAAAAACATTTGTAACCTTTAGGGTGCCCCTGGCGACAGACCTCTAATGCCACGGTTAGGATTTCAGTACATAATCCTTTGATTACCTTGGAGTTGCCACCAAACCTTGTTACATGCACTGTCACACATACGATGTAAAACTATATGAGCTAACACTCAGCAAGTAACGCGATACCTATGCGTATACATGACACTTAAATGCAACGATGGTTATGCACACCACAAAACAAACAAGGCCCATATCTCTCTATATAGTATACCGTATGAGCTCATAACCAATAAGGCCAATAATTTGCACACACATGTCTTGTCTCTAAGGACTTACCATGAATTGACCGTCGCCAAAGAGTTATCAATATCAATAAGAATGGCCTAGCTAAATTATATCAACTGTCAGGCCCCAAACATTGTGTCAAATATATATACCACAAATAGTGCACCACCGAGCCTCCAACGCTACGTCCAGTATATATACCCAGTTAGCCGGTCACCGAGCCCCCAGATCTCTAGGGCTATGCTGCCCCAAATGAAATGCATGTACACGACCAATCAAAATACAGTATAACTATTTAGGGATCACACAATCATCAATAACGTCTCATGTCAATCATCTTTATGCCACATGCATGTTCTCAACTTTATCATCATGCTTAAAAGGTGCATATGGCATGCATCCCAATATACTCATTTACATATTTCAATGGTACTAAATATATCATAATCATTTTCACATATATCAAATCTAAGATTCCCAATACATGCTCAGATGGTGTCATATAAGTATGTATAGCAATCGTTACAATCATAGGGTATGACAAATATTCTATCACATTGTCACATAGAAGCACATAAAATTACAGTTTTGTGTTGTAGTTGAACCGTTACTTATGTCCGTCCTTAGCTGTCTACTAGCTTTAGTAACCTTAGCCATCCAAGGCATTTTACAAATCGTTAATATCTATCCCAACTTATCAGGATTAGTCTAAAATCTATATATATCAAATCCCTACGTTATTTATCTCTTAGTATCTAATTAGGACAATGTGATAACTAATCACTACTAAAACGCTTATAACATAATATTATTAACGACTAGAATTTATAAGAATCCAAACCGTAAATAGATTTCTTAATAACATAATAAAGCATTACTCGTACCACTATGAAGCATCGGAGTTACACGCCTTGTACTCTCCAGCATTCCAAAGCCGAACCACCTCATAAAAAAAATTGTACTTATTTCCGTTCGAATATACTCGAATGGTGTCCTTAATAATAAAACTAAGAGTCAACCAAAAGAGTAAGAGGTGAGGCCAACTCTTAAAATGAAGAGTTGGGCCTCCAAAGGAGACCTACCTCCACACAATTGGGGGACGAGTTATCATTCCCATTAGAAATGGGGGGAATTAATCCCCCCATTTATAGGGAACCATGCACATGGTTGCCACGTTTTTTTATTTAATTATCCTGCATGCGGCAGCCACTAAATATTTTTTTTGTTTCTTTTAGTTTTTATTTTATTTTATTTCTTTAGTTTTCATCTTTTAGCAACACACATTTTGACTTGATATTTGGTCTCATACAAAATAAAGAATTCCTAGTATTCATGTGAACATCCAATAAAATACCTTGCAATGATGCTTCTAAGATTCTAAAACATTTCATTAAAACTTATGTTATTTTGAAGTTAATGACTTATGCATATTAGTATATTCTACATTCTTTATCTTTAGTAATAAAATTGCATTATTTCATATAAACGACTTTTAACTTGTTACAACTTTATAATTTTGAATTCGCTAATAAAAGTATCTTGAGTAGTTCAAATTGTAGTCCAGTGGTTAGAATGCTTGCTTTTTGGGCAGAGATCTAGTGTTTAAACCTCACCTGTCCCTCTCTGAATTTCCTTGAACCACACATGCATCTCTCGAAATTTCCCTCTCCTCCCCATATATTCTCCCTGTAACCCAATAAAAAAAGTATCTTTAAATACAATTTAAATTTTATAATCTTTTGATGTGCTACGTAAAATAATAATAATAAAACTAACACATTTTAATCATAAGGCGTTACAGTGTAGCCTCTTGGTCTTTCTTGCTTTCCTTCCTCCTAGGCGTGTTCGAACACATTTCCAACCTTTTGGAATAACTACTCCCCTCAGAATTGATGTTTGTAAAGCTCAATGCTCTTCCTACGAGTCTTACTTTACTCGATTTTGTAGCTTCTCCAGGGATTGGCTTGGTCCTCAGAGGGTTACCTCCCAACGTCGTGCTTAGAGCGTACTATGAAGGGGCCTCGCTAGTTGCTCGAGTAGGGCCTGCATGGTCACTTTTCACCGAGTGTCTATTCACAATTGTTGGCCCTGGTTGGAAATGGTTGATGACCTCATTCACGTTGCTAATGACGCTTTTGAATTCGTTTATAACCATTCCTGTTTCTTTAATAGGGACTAACATAGTGGCTGTTACCCTTAGGGTAGATATGTTGTTCTAGCTCATTGAGTTTGGTAAGTTTTTTTGTATTTTTCTTGAAGGATCGCATTTTGTTACGATTTCCCAAAGAAGGCGTTAAATGTTGATGCACACTTTAACCACTATGCAACTCAACACGGTATACTTGATTGAAGTATATAACTTTTTAAGGGCGATTTAAAAGAAAGACAATGTAGTATGTAGAAATATGGAGTTTGCTGTAGTATGTAGAAATATTGAGCAAGTGGTGGCCGTTTTAGATCAAATCATCAGAGAATATAATATGATCCAAGCTCATAAGCTCATGAGTACCCTATTCCTAGCTCTGGGATATTCACTAAGTTCATATCAATGCTCTAGGCTATAGGGGCCGTCCTGCTGAGCTGTTTTGATTGGTTGGACAAGCCGATGAGAATGTCCAAGCTCTGATATGGCCGTAGATTATGACGTCATCTCCGCCACATGTAATGATTATTTTGATTCTAACTTTTGCACGTAATCAATATGTCGGGAGGAGAGCTGGAGCTATTTAGGCCGGCCTTTTGGTTAGATGGACTTTATTCTCTAAAGAATATCTCATTTAGCTCAGCCTTATGTCCTGCCAGCTCAGATGACCATTGTTTTCGATAAATCCACCATACGCGGGGTCAGCCTATCAACAAGTTTAATACTTGAGTCCGAGCTTCAACGCTAGAATTTGAACTAAAAGTTATTTGAGACTTTGCCAAATTGATTTTTTGCCCCAATGCACCTTCTTAAAGCTGCAAATCTGTCCAACAAACTGATACTACTAAATCTATTATATATATTTTTTTAAATGTGGAAATTAAATAATTAAATAAATAAGTGCGGATTTTTTTAAATATCATTTCGTTGCATAAAACTAACAACTAATAATTCCAAAATCCATTATCAGCAATTAACAAAATAGTCTAAATTTCAAAAAACAACTATGCAGTTTTTAATAATTCAAACCAAAAGGAAAACATTATTTAACATTTAAATAACAATTCATTTTTCAAATGCCACCACTGGTGGAGTCGCTACCAGCTCCAAAACCTGAAATATTTTTTAATAAATAAAGAGTGAGTGCTTCGAAGAAACACCTAGTAGATTCCCTGCACCGAATAAAAACATGCAATACATATTATGTTGTTAATCTCATGTACTCATGCAATCTAAGTCTGTGGGCTTGCAAATTCAAGCAAGATAGATGTCATGTCTATAGGCCCGCCAAAATGGCGAGCTAAATCTGTGGGCTCCTGATTAAGGTGAGCTATATTATGTGCATACTTTCATATAGATTCTATGAATCACATAAAGTAAAGGCATCAAACATAACACACAATGGCATCATCATTCATAACTAATGCACATATATCTTTGAAAATAACTTTAGTGTGGGAATCTACTTTAATGTGTTTTTCTTTCGAGTTTGAGCTAGAAAGACAAGTTTAATCGTGTGTCAAGTAGCACACCTCGTTTAACAGGACAAATAATTCAAAGTTAGAAATCTTGAAAATGATTAAAACTAAAACTAAATAAAATTATGAAGTAAAAACTAGCTTAAAATGAAACTTAGGGCTAAAGTATAATTTTTCAAAACCTGTGGGAGTGACATAAGTGGCTTTAAAACTTTGGTGGCTGAAATGAATTAACTAATAGATTCCAGGACCGAAATCAAATAAGGACAAACTTCAGGGGCTGAATAGACTTTGGCTAAATGTTTTGGAACCAATTTAAATGAGAAATAAAACATAAGGATCAGAATAGTGGCTCTTGAAACTTGAGGGACTGAAACTGAGTTTTTTAAAACGTAAGGGATCAAAGTGTAATTGGGATTAGATTAAAATCCCTAAATCTAATTTCCCAAAATTTTGTTTACAAAAATAGAGAATTCTAAGAGGGAGAGCGACGACAATCGACGGTGAAATTTGACACTGTGGGTTTGATCGATGAGTAAGGTCAACGGGGCTTGAGGGTTCATGAGATGGCAAGACAGACTGAGATTTGAAGGAGTTCATGTGAATTGGTGCAAAATTTTGGGGTTCAAAATGGTTCAAGAGCACGGTTCGGTAGCTGTGGTTCATGAAAGACTGAGGTGTTTGTTCAAGGAATTGATGGCACTTTGAGGGAGTCCGTTCCAAAGTGTTCTGAATGGAAGTGAGGTTTGAGAATTTGGGTTCAAGGATTTTGGCAGAGAGAAGCAGTTTCCACTGGGTTTTTTTATTGAGGTAAGTGTTTTGGGTCACGGGTTTCATTTTTTGACTTTTCTTTGGTGGTAAAGGAGCGAAGTGTTGGCGGCAATGGCAGTCGACGGTGACCGCTAGCTGCAGGTCTCGGTTTCTGCCTTCTATCTTTGTTTTTTTTTTTCTTTTTGATTTTTGGTTTTGGGTGTTTGAAGGAGATATAGTAGTAAGTTTTGGGTCGACAGGTATTTGTAATGGGTTTGAATGGAAGGAGGTCGACTACTATTGATGGTATGGAATGATGTTTTGTAAATTTGTGTAAATTGACATACGATTGCAAAGTGTATGAATACCTAGTTGAAACAAATGTAAATTCGTTTGGCTTAGTGTGTAAAGTGTATGGAAACTTAAGAGTGGGTGAACTCTAAATAAATTGCAGAGTTTGTCTGTGTGTTGAAAATGAAATAGTGAATTTCTTGTGGAGATGCTAGTTTTTTTTTTCCTGTTGTGAGTTCGTAAATGTGAAATGCCTTGTGGATAGCTTGTATATATATACACACACACACATGTGGCTGGGGAAAAATAGAATCATGGAAGGGATTGAGGGAAGTTGTGTTTGGAGCGCATTTGGCACAATTAGCAATAGAAAATTTTAATAGCAAGAAATCTGATATATTTTTTAGTGTGGGTTCAAAGCGGTAGAGTAGGTCCAAGGCCTATTTAGCCAGGGGATTTCATTTAAAATGGGAGGTCAACAAAAATATTTATTTAAAAGGGGAAGTTTTTATACTTTTTGTCTAACTAACCAAAGCATTAAAAAAAATTAAAAATCCACTAAAATATCTTCCACATTCCCTTATCCTAAACAACATTACTCAGATTGAATGTTCATCTTCTTCACATAGTGCGTTCTCGTGGGAAAAAGCTACTGCACAATTCTTCCAGCGATTGTGATCCATCTTCTCCAAATCTTTTTGAAGAAAGCCTAAAAATCTCTTCATTAGTTAGTCTATGATCTTCCCAACAGCTGAGGTATGTATTTTCAATTGTAGTTGTCCTTTCAAGAACTAAGAAACTCAACATAAACACATACTACAAATCTTCTAAGAGTGGGTTTCTGTGTTCAATCGACATCACAACATAAACGCCATGATCTGCTCTATGTCACGACATTTATGTCGTGATGCCAGTTTAAACTAGTTTCTTATTTCCTCATACCATGAATTGATTTTTTAAGCTGTGGTTTTGTTCTAATGTTGGTATGTGGTTTACTTGTCAGCACTGCATACATTCTGTGCTCTCTACTCTTTCATGGCATTGATGCCGTGATGCCAGTTTGAAGTACTATTTTCTTCCATCCTAATAGTAATTGAATTTCAGAGCCCATGTCTTTGTTTTGAGGTTGGTAAGGTGGCTCAATTGACATCACAGAATATATGTCATGATTTGCAGTATATCAAGACATCTATGCCGTTATACTAGTTTGAACTGAATCAGTTTTTTTCTTAGTTCTAACTAATTATGAGTGCATATAAGGGTATCTTTCAATGGTTGTGTATTTTCTTTTTGTTTAATGGGATGCATATATGTAGTTTTACAGTAAGCAAGCATGTATGTAGTTTTCTTGTTATTTAGTTTTCGTGCAGTATGCTTTTTTAATTAGAAAAATTGTGAAACTAATAAACTAAAATTTGTTTATTTTTTACTGTAATGCAGCCATGTGCAATGGGAATACAATGTGGATATTAGTTTCTCAAAGGTGGTGAGTTTGTGGAGGAAATTGATGGCATTCGTGTAAGTTTATTTCTGAACATCACGACATTCATGCAGTGATGCTCGTTGCTGCAACTGCATGGGTGCAGTAATGCGCTTTCAGGGTGAATTTGGGATCATCGTTTTACTGGGATGCACATAATACTATTTTAGGTATATCACATTAAATTTGTTGTATTCGGGAAGAGGGACAAGATAAATTCAAGGTCATTAGTCCGATTCACAATGTAAACTTTACCACAACAATGACCAACAAGGCTCCAAGGGTTCACTACGGTTCATTGGGTATAATACAAGAAACACATTTTTGGAACACAGGGCTTACCAAATACTCGATTTCAATGTGTTCTAGTACATCAGTACAAAGATGCAGTGATCACAAGCGCTATCATTGTAGTGTTGGTCTTCTTGAGTGATTTTCAGGCCCTTCTTTTATCGAGATGCACAAAATGTGATTTTACTACATAATCTACTAATTTTGTTGAATATGTACGGGAGGGCTCGTTGAATTCCATGTAGCTGATCCTATTGACTGCGCGACATGAGTAACTCTATGAAGTATAGTGTATCGATTGTTCTATATCTTGCTGCATGGGTCCAGTGATGTGATTCCAAGTTGGCTTTGGGGCCTTCACATTGACAACTGGTATTTGGACGTTGTACGGGATGGCAGTGTTTCCTTACATTCAATTTCGATGTGATTTGGCATATCAAGGCACCCATGCCGCTAAGCAATCGGTTGTCATGGCATAGGTGTAGTGTTGTACCTCTAGGTCAATTTTAGGACCCTCCTTTCACCAAGGCGCACCAAATGCGTTCTCACATCATACTCCACCTAGTATAGTGCGTTCAAGCACGTGGAGGAGATGAATGTCATGCCTCTAGGACAATTTACAACTTAGTACCAGCAAAGTTATAAATTATAGCGTGATTATGATAGAGCTCGTCGTTTCACTTTCATTTACTCCTTGAGAAGTAGAGAAAACATTGAATGCATGCATTAAGACATTGTGTGAGTGGCAATTATACTTCACATTCGATTTCGACATGGCTTGGTATATCACAGCACACATGCTGTAAAGTAATTTATTGTCACGATACTATTGTAGTGATGCACTTTCGAGTCAATTTTGGGACCCTTCTTTCATTGGGTCCATCGAATGCGTTCTCACGTCACACCCTACTTAGTACAATGACTTTGAGCACGCGGAGGAAAGGAATTTCATACCTCTAGGCCGATGTACAACTTAGGAATACTAAAGTTACATCATATAGTGTGATTATGACTAAAGCTCGTTGTTTCCCTTTCGTTTACACCTCAAGAAGCAGAAAAAACATTTGAAAACACTAATTTGGATGTTGTATGGGTGGCGATGTTACCTCACATTTGATTTTGATATGATTTAACATATATAGGCAACCATGCCGCTAAGCAATCTGTTATCGCAGCCCAGGTGCTGTGATGTACTTCCACGTTGATTTTGGGACCCTCTTTTTACCAGGGCCCACCAAATGTATTATGATGTCACAACCTACTTAGTACAGTGTGTTTTAGCATGTAAAGGAAAGGAATTTCACGTCTTTAAGCTGATTCACAACTTATCACTACTAAAGTCATAAGATACAGTGTGATTATGAGTAGAGCTCATCATTTTTCCTTTGGACATGCCTTGTAAACTAGAGAAAACTTTGAGAACACACATATGGATATTGTACAAGTGGCAGTGTTCCCTCACGCTCAACTTCGACATGATTTGGCATATCACGGCACCAGATGCCGCGACAGTAGTGGGGTGCAGTGATGGCCTTCCAGATGGATTTTTGAGCCCTCCTTCAACCGGGACACACGCTATTAGTTCCCGTACTGTACCCATCTTATTTGAAATCTTTTGATCCCAAGAACTCATGAATTTCTCTCGATAGTGGCACTTACAACTTAGTAAGTAGTTGTTACGAATAAGAGTATAAGGTGCTAGCTTAAACTCATTGGTTCACTTTAGTTAGCGCTTCCAAAATCAGTAACTGAAATGGAAACATGCATGAAGAAGCCGTTAGGTTGAGGGAGGCGAGTCACATTTGATTACGAAGCATTTTGGCCTATCATGGCACTGATGCCGCAATGGTGAAACTATCGCGGCATGAGTGTAGTGATGGCCTTTTAGATGGATTTCGGAGCCATCCTTTGAAAGAGACACACAACATTAGTTCCCCTGCCATACTCAACTTATTTGAAATTGTTCAATATGGGGAAGTACATGAATTGCTCTCGATAGTGAGGTTTACAATTTAGTAAGTAGTTACAAGTAAGAGTGTAAGGTGCTTGCCTAAACTCGTTGGTTCGCTTTAGTTAGCACCTAAAAAATTATAGTATCACATTGGAAACGCATGTGAGAATGCTGTATGATCGATGGAGTAGAATCACGTTTCAATTTTGATGCGGTTTTTGCATTCACTACACCCTTGTCGTGACAACGTCACTATCGTGGCATAGGTGCAGTGATGTTGATCTGTGTTGATTTCAGGACTATCCTTTCACCAGGACACACTATATTCATTTCTATGTCACGCCTACCTTATAAAAGCATGTTTGAGTATAGAGAGTGTATGAATTGAAATAGTTACTACTATTTACAACTTATTAAGCATATATTGCACGTTATAGCATAAGGTGATGGGGAGAACTTGTTCGTTCGAATCTCAAAAGTTGTTAAATACACTAAAACGCGCATGCAGACCTATATGGTTGAGGGTTTGAAGTTGCGTTTGATTTCTACTCACTTAACACTATCACGGCACTCATAAGCCCACAACAGCACCCATGCCGCGATGTCTACTTAGCACACAACACGTGTGCAGTGATGCTGTGCTGAGGCTATTTTGAGCCCTTTATTTTACAGGGGAGTTACCAATACATCTCTCTACCACATCCATTTGTGTTTGTGGTGTTTGGAATGGAGGACTCTGAGTATAATGAAAATGTCTTTACCATTGTTTTGGCATCATTTCCCAAGAATATGAACTTACGTAACCTTTTAGTATTTACAGACCTAGGAAGAAAAAAGTTACCGTGATAAATCGCAAAAACTGTTTGCAGTAATTTTGACAGATTTTCCCTTATATCACATACTATTCCAAACCTGCACCTAATGACATATCCTCATACATCCACATGTACACAAGGACACTAAGTTTTACAAAGCAGTATGTGCCAATTATCTACACATCCTTCAAGTTAATGTACATTATACGCTAGAATCTTGACTATTATACCACAACTCTATACTAAATATGCATTATATAATGGCTAATTGATTGCAAAAGGGCTGCTTCGAAGCAGGAGTGATTTTGCAAAAACTGCCCGAGCTGTATTGCACATGTGAATAAATACAACGCAGAAGATACTCATAAGTGAAATGAAGACCAAGCTCAAAGATATCAACATCTATATGTGAATAAAACTAAATTTAGGATGACAATTTTAACTGATTCATTGAGTATAAATGATCAGTAGTAGAATTCGATGACGGGATATGGAGCGAGTTAATAAGCCATTATAAAACAATAGCAAAAACAGAAATAAAAACAAGTTGTATAATCATTTTCTTCGTATATAATCATGAAATTTTCTCAAGTCTACTAATATTAAGTAAATATTAATTACTCCTCTACATAGATAGTAGTTAGGTTTAATTATGACATCTAGTTATGTTGCAATTTTAAATATTGATTAATCATAATCCTTCATCGTATTGACATTAAAGACCATGTTACTTGAATTACTATAACCTAGACTAGATAGTTGGTGGTTCAAGCATGGAGATCGGCGAACACGGATAGGAAATGAGTTTTAACTATGCATCTTATTATAGGAGTTTAGATAGATACTGTTTGATTAGCTTGAATTATAAGTTTTAAACTATTCTTAGGTGATTTGTTAGTCATATCTACTCACATTTAGAAGCTTCCATTTTATGGGATTTTATAGATCTTATTGGTAATAGATATAGAAATATTTTCATAATCTTGTATCCACCTTTACATGAATTTCTTTTAGTATTATTATATATAAGATCTCAACCAAACAAATGAACTTAGCTCGTTTCATCAAATCCGCTAGTCAAGTTCATCGACATGTAGTCAATTATTAAGTACTTTGTTAAGACGTTGATCCTTAAATAAGATTATTCCACACCATAAACATTCTACATTATCATTTGTGTTGCAAAAATTAAAAAATGGTTAACGTAACTGATAAATAACAACAAAACCTGAACTACAATTACAAACTTATGAAAAACTTTTGATCTAAATGAGCTTTTATTACTTGATGATGGATATAACGGCATACATGATGTGATCTGCACTAAACATTGGCATTTATGCCGTTATGCTGGTTAGCACTAATACTTTATTAAGTGGTTGTTCTATCTATTTGTAGTTGAATAATCCATTTAAAATAGTCATAGTTGGTATCGGCTTCACTAGCCATTCATGGGAAATTAGTGCAGCAGCTGTGGTCTGCTTCCAAATTTGTTTTAAATGAAAAAATGCTACCTTTTGCTAATTTTATAGTTATTATAGTATTATTATATACTCAAGACAACATTTAATTTGCTCCACCATCTAATTTTATCATGTGCAATCTGTTTTCATTTTCATTTTTTTATTATCTCTATTAATTTGATGAAGTAGGGAATTCACTAATCCATCTTACTAGTTTTTGCACTTAAAAAAAGCCTTTTTCATTCTTCGCACAGTTGAAAGTTGACCAATTTGAGGAGAAGTACCAAAGTATTATTCATTTGGCGCAAATTACTTTATTTATTTACTTTTATGTGTTCTTATTCAGTAGTGTAAATCCATTTACTAAAATGTTAATTAAGTAGCTTTTCTTTGTTGGAAGAGACCCCAGTAGTCTCAGCTTTTTTCAATCACGGGTTCAATTATTTGTGTTTGTTGCATCCGATAGTGAAACAGAGTTCCTTCGGTGGGTGAAGAAAAAAGATTAAATGGTAGAAGAAAAATATTTACACAAAAATTTATAATTTAGCAAAGCTTAAGACTTAGAATTTCAATCGATGTACAGAGATTAAACTCCGGCATTTCAAACCTTTCGATGATTATAAACAATTTTTTGATAGCTTCCCTCTATATCATAAACTCATAAGAGAAAAATGATCTATAAAATACGTACGGCCTATTCATTATATCAAAAATGGAAGTAAACAGCTCTTCCCCCTCCCCCCCAGAACAAAGGAAAACAACTTTCAAAAAATAAAAAAAGGAAAAGAAAAACTAGCATACATCAAATGCTCATAGAAACAGGGATCAAAGGGTTGGCTCAGTGGATGGCAGTTCAACCCTTTTTCACGATTATCTGGGTTCCCATTTTCCCTTCCCCTCCCCTCAACTCCCTTTTGTAATTGTAATAATTAAAAAAAAAAAGCTCATAGAAACAACAAACAAAGGTTAGCTCTGCTACAAATTTCCACACCCAGTCGACCAAAAATCCCAAATAATGGTATAAATTAGCTCCTATTTCCAAGAGAATGAAATAAGGCAAAGGGAGATCCCAATTAGTATGGCAACAAAGGTGGGAAAGCATAATTCTTTGGTAGGAACTCTCCAAAAAAGTAAATGGGAAAATGCCAACATTGATCAAAGGCTCATAGAGAGTATAGAGAACAAATAAAGGTTGTCTCTGCTGCAAAGTTCCATACTCCATCATTCCAATTTCCAAATACACAAACTAACTTCCATTTCCAAGAGAATAAAAAATTAAAATCAAAGTCCAAATCATATGGCAACAATGGGGTAAATGTAGAATTCTTGTTTCATCTCCAAGACAAGTGAACGAATACACACACAGAGGACAAGCACAAAGTTTGGAACTCGTATATAAGCTAAAGATGACAAATAATAATTACCTACTACCTGGTTATTGAAAATGTAACCAACTTTTGTTTTACTAAATACTTGAAAATCAATGATTGCTTAACGCACAAGTTAAATGCTTTTCTGTAAAATGGAGCATGCACAATAGAAAAATATTAAGTCAAGATTAACCTTTGCCCACCCACTAAAAAAAAAAAAAAAGGAAAGAAAGAAATTGAGTAAAACGTATGATTTTTGAACCATGAAAAAAAAAGCAAAAATCATCGCAAAAAGTATGAATTTTAACCATGATTTCGCTTATCTAGCATCAGTCCATCAAATTTTGGCTTCCGATCTCCTTTAATTTCCTTCAAACAACCACTGTTGTGCCCAACCATCTTAAACCTGGATATAATGACTACCTCTTAAACACTCATCAAACTCAAACAAATCCAATTTGTTTCTTTTTGTCTCACCACTATTCTCATGCCCTGCATTATTCGTATATTAATACCCGCCTTCAAAGCCCACATTTTCCAACGTCCAATGAAACAACCTAAATTTTATTTCATTCAATTTTCTTCTCATAAGCTGTGACGGTAGGTTCTCATCAATTGAACCTAAATTACAAAAAAAAACTGTTCTAAGCCTCTAATTTTCTTTATTGTTATTCAAATTTACAATCTAAATAATTGCTATTTTAACTTTCTTTTTAATAATCAAAAACACCCTGAACATTTTTCTTTAAAACATTTCCTAATATGATTAGACTCCCCTCCATTTATAATGAATGTACTAAGATCCTACATAATCCAGACTACTTCATATCATACTCAATCTCAATTCACCAAGATGTTACAGAAAAAAACACATTACAAGACTCTATCTGGGAGTCTAAATTGTCAAATCTGATCAAAAAAGAGAAAGACTTATTGCAAATGATCAAGAAAAGTTACCAAATGATCATCCAAGAAACAAGTCAATAATAAACAAAAGAAAAGAAAATCAGAAAAAATTTACCTTTTCAGAACTAGATACGCCTTTCAATGCCTTGAATGTTAGAATCGATCTGGGTTGGAAATAACGATGATGCTTGTTGAAGATGTTTGAAGAAGACGACGTTAGGGATGGTGAAATTTCGGGTAGAAAAACAAAGGATAGGCCAGTAATTTGGAATTTAAATGATTTTTGAATTGTTTTTATTCCTTTCTCTATGGTCATTGGTTATTTACCAAAAAGTCTTTGTAGGTTTAGTCTTCTGCCCAACTTCCCCATTGGTTAAGCTTATTTTTTTTGCAGAAATTAAACATTCTACCCCCTTTTTATTAGTATCATCATTTATAGACCTTGATATCAAACTATTTGCAATTATACCCCATTGCATTGTTTTTATACCATTACCTATTTTATTTTAATAAATCTTTTTATTCTATTTTATCATTTTATTATTTTAATAAATCATTGTAGTTAATTTTAAATATTGATTTATTTCTTTATACCTAGAGAAGTACATCAGTGCTAAGGAGGCCATTGAAGGAGGTCCCAAAGATGAACGACCTACAAAAAATGAGAAGAAGGAAGAATTAAAATCCACAAGACCTTGGTGGATAAAAATAGTTCCGCAAACATAATCTATTGGAAGATCTGCAAACAGATGAATATTGAACCAAAAAATTTGAGGCCACATGGTACAGGCTCCAAGGGTTCTCAGGAGATTTTGTCGAACCTAAAGGCCAGATCACACTTCTTGTTGAGTTGCGAGAGGAACCATGCCAAAGAAGAGTTACGACAGACTTTCTCGTCATTGATGCCCCATCAAACCACAATGCCATCCTAGGTCGGCCCATTCTTTGAGCTCAGGGCTGTAACCTCCATGTTCCACTATGTTATGAAGTTCCGAATTGAGCCATGAGGGCCGCTGTGTGAGAAGAGCAGTAAAAAGCTAGAGAATGCAACTTAGATTATGCTATGGGGACCTTGTTTGCCCCAGAGGTCTACACACTTAATCCCAGGACTGATGAGTCATGGGCACAAGCTCACCTCGGGAATGAGCTCAACACTGTGAAGCTAGACAGTTCTTGGCCAGAAGTGGAGCTTAGAATTGGGTCTGAACTAAAAGAACCAATACGAGTGTAACTCATTCAATTTTTAAAACAAAACCTACATATCATCGCATAGACTCTTAAGGATATGGAGGGAATTGAACCCAAGAACACCTATCACAAGCTCAGTATTGATCCTGGTACTAAGCCTGTATAGCATAAGAGACGACCTCTTAACAATGAAAGATACAAAGCATTGGTTAAGGAAGTTGATAAGCTCTTGGGAAACAGATTTATTAGGGAAGCTCTGTACCCTAGTGGGTTGCTAAGCCAGTACTTGTCAAAAAGAGCGAGGGGACTTGGGGGATATGCATCAAGGCTTAAATAAAGCTTATCCAAAAGATAATTTCCCCTTGCTGAGAATCGATCAAATGGTTGATACAACAGTAGGTCATGAGCTCTTCAGTTTCATTTATAGACGCTTACTCACGATACCATCAGATCTCCATATACCCTGGCAATGAGGAGCACACCTTGTTCATAATTGACATAGGGCTCTATTGCTATGGAATGATACCATTTGGTTTGAAGAATGCGGAAGCCACTTATACACGCCTTGTGAATGCCATGTTTAAAGATTAGATTGGCAAAACTATAGAGGTCTATGTATATGACATTCTCGTCAAAAGCTTACAAGCTAGGTAGCATATTAATGACCTTGAAAAGATGTTCTAGGTGCTCTGGAGCTACAAGATGAAACTAAATCCGAAGAAAAGTTTCTTTGGTGTAACTTCTGGTAAGTTTTTCGGACATATGGTCAACTAGCGGAGAATCTAGGCCAATCTAGAGAAAATTAAGGATGTCTTGGATATAGAGCCCACCATTAGTGAAGGAGGTCTAGCGTCTAACAGGAAGAATTGCTGCACTTAATCATTTCATCCCTCAGTAAACTGACATGTGCAACTACTTCTTCAACATCACTAAGAAATCTATGGAGTTTGAAAAGATGAAGGACTGCTAAGTTTTATTTGAGGAGCTAAAGAAACATCTCTCATCTCCCCCACTGTTGTCAAAACCACGGCATGGAGAAACTCTTTCTTTATACTTAGCTGTTTCAGAATCGTCTGTCAGTATGGTTTTAGTCATGATAGAGGGAGTTGCTCAGCTCATAGTTTACTACATCAACCACGCCTTGCACGATGCGGAGCTTTGGTACCTGTCTATGGAAAAGCTAGCTTATGCCTTGGTGGTCGTGTCAAAGAAACTCTGCCCTTACTTCCTCAAGCACAATATCGACATCTTGACGAGCATACCATTAAGACAAGTGCTTCAGAAGCCACATCTATCTGGATGTTTGGTCAAGTAGTCCATAGAGCTTAGTCTGTACGACCTCTTTATAGGCCCAGAATAGCCATCAAAGGTCAAGCTCTAGTTGATTTCATAGCGGAGCTCACTCTATTAGAATCAGGTCACGGTAATCAAAAGCTCCCAACCTGGGAGTTGTTTGT
>CAVNYN010257932.1:0-40406 GCA_963692815.1 Nyctanthes arbor-tristis | reverse complement strand
CAAGAGCAGATTTATTCAAAAGTTTGAGAATTGACTATGATATCATCATATCACATGGGTCTTGACGCACACAAATAAAGTTAATATAATTGATGTTTTTTATGAATTGAATACTTATATCATACAACAAAAATTAAAATAAAATATAACTATACTTGAAAAAAATAACTATTAATAATTAAGAATTTAAAAAAATAAAATTAAAAAGAAAATAACTACCCCTCTATGTAGTTTTCTCCTTATAAGATATCAAGTTTTTAATTTTTTTAACACATATGAGAATCTAATTTCTCAAATTTTTATAATAAGTTAAATTATTTTAAATTATTCTTTCCGTGCATCACACGGGTGAAAAACTAGATTGTGTTAATTGCTTTCAATTTACTGTACATTATATTTATTGTAAAATGATGCCAATAGAAACGAAAATTTATTTTTACTTATTATTTATCATAATTTATTAAAACTAAATATTGATATTTACGTAGATACTTTGATAAGATGTCTAACCGTACAACGCACGGGTGAAAATCTAGTTATTATTCTAACCCAAAAGGTGAAGAGCCCAGTGTTAGGGGGGAATAATAATAATAATAAATAAATAAATAAAAATGAATAAAATAAAAACATAAAACCGAAGAATTCAGAAGCTGAAACGAGAAGAACCCAATAAGCGAAATAGCGAACCTGTCTCCGGCCACCCCTCTGTCCCTGTATCTCTGGACCTCAACCTCAGGCCTTTGCTTTCGCTTCGTTCGAGTTCCGATCGGCCCTAGGCAGCAGAGCAGGAACGTTAGTCACTCGTCACTCTCGGGTAAGGCTCTCCTTCCTCGGTTACTCCTAACCCTAAATCCCTAATCCCTAATCCCTAACCCTTAATTGGGAATACCATTCATGATTCGCAATTCATTCCATTATCTACTTTGCTCTCATTTGCATTTTTCTCGTCTGTTCAGAAGTTGCAACATTAGTTCCTTTTTTTTTTTTCCATTTTTTTCATTTTTTTTTTGACAGTTGAATGTTTGCACACTTTGTTGAATGAGTCGAATGGAGAATGGTTGTATTATGAATACGAGTTGAACTATTGAATGGTTGAATACTTTAAATCTTGAGACTTGAATTGAACTTTTTAGACATATTTACATTTGTAAATTGTGATTTTCTTTTCCTTAAATGTATCTATGGACTATGAAACGTTTAGTACCACCTAATAGTGGTAGGGTATGTTGAATGTGTGTAAATTCATTCTCCTTCAGAAAACATAGGCTCGTGTGCTCTTCCGATCTTAATATAAAAGATGCTTTCTACGAAAGGCAGGTTGTTTTGCTTCGTACATGTTTTTGCCACTTAATTGGGTTTCAATGCTTGGAATAGATTCCGCCATTCTGGTTAAGGTTCTTTCAATGATGTTCTAAAGGTCTATACTTGTTAGCAAAATAGATGTAGTTCTTTTATTGATGAATTTGCTAAAGTAAAGAATTGCCTGGTTCAACTTACTTTTTAGCTTAGTACTAGATCTGAGTAGTTGAACACTTTTTGCAGTGAACTTTGACTTTGTGTAATATTTTGAAAAATTAGTATCTATGTAAATGACATTTTGATTTTTCGATCCGGCTACCCCTAATATGCCATGCTGGCTACGCCTCTGGGCACACTAGTCTCGCTTTGCCAGTGTGAGATCGTGTATTGAGGTTGACGTGCATCTACCAGGAATCTAAAACCCAAAAACTCTGTCAATGAATCACCAAAAGAAGATTGGTTCCTTCAATCCTAATCACTAGTTTACACATGACACACACAGAGCAGATGAGATTGTGGATAACCGATTGCTAATTCGTTTTCCCCTTTTGGTAGAAGGTGATCAGAATTGAATTTAATCAAGACAAATGGGAAAGAAGAAGAAAAGAGGGGCGGTGGATAAGGTCTGGTGCTACTATTGTGACAGGGAGTTCGAGGACGAGAAGATTTTGGTGCAGCACCAGAAGGCAAAGCACTTTAAATGTCACGTTTGCCACAAGAAGCTATCTACTGCTGGTGGAATGGCCATCCATGTCCTCCAGGTCCACAAGGAGCAAGTCTCGAAGTATTTACCCTTCTTATTCTCTCTCTCTCTCTCTCTCTCTCTCTTTTGGTTAAGAATTTTCCATATGATGCTGGATACTTTTATGTTGGTGGAAGTGGAAAGTTCTGCTTTTTTGTTTTGGAGCTTGCCATGGTTTTGGATGGGTTTCCTATGCATGTCCTAAGTCTAACATGTCTGCTAAATTATATCAGTTGAACAAGTGAAAGTAAATGATGAAGAGCGAAGTATAGTATGCTGATCGGTTGCAAAATTTTATGCGGCTATTTATCTTTGACTAAGATTTTTCTCCTTGGTTTTTTTAAAGAAACATCCATATGAGGAATTTATCTCTAATTTCTTTGACACGTCTTGTTTACAGTGATATTTGTGTTGTTATTTTTACTTCTAATAGAAGTTAACACCATTCTTTCAGAGTACCAAACGCAAAACCTGGAAGAGAGTCTACAGATATTGAAATATATGGAATGCAAGGAATTCCACCCGATGTGTTGGCTGCACACTATGGAGAGGAAGGTATGTTTTCACTGTATGTTGGCATTTAAATTAAATCTTCACCGTATTCTTTTATCTTGCATATATGCACCGGTTCAAACGGCTATATCATGTATCTTTTCTGATTTTGTACCTGAGGAATGTGAGAATTTTGGAGTGGTTTGATTGTGTGCTTGCACTAAATTACTATTGGGGCATTCCCATTAATTGAGAAGTAAAATATGTGTATCTGGTTTGAGAAAACATGCTTGTAAACAACCAAAGTGAAAAAGCACGTGTATGGTAAATCTTGATCCTTTATGTTGAGATTGGTATGATGTGGGTGGTTAAATTTACTAATTAATTAATAGCATCTTACAATTAGTCCGCTCATTTGCGTCCTTCATCGTGGTCCATGGAACTATTGATCCCATACTGTCTTTGGACTAAACGGGTTTGATTACAAACGAGATTCTCTGTGTGTGCACTACTTTGCTTGTGTTGTTATTGGTAAGTATTGAAGTTTGCATCTTTTTTTCAATTATTATTAGTGGGGGTTTGATTCTCATTATGAGTTCAAATTATAAGCAGAAAATTATAATGAGGTAAAATGAGTGGTAGAGATTTACTAACGATTTGAAATGTTTGGCTGGGATTGAGTAGTTGTTAAATCAGTGGTAGGTAAAATTATAATTTGAACTTGAGAAGGAGTATCAAACATCTCTTATTGATTTAACCATTAAATGACTGGATGATGGCATTGTTATGGGTTTTTTTGATATGAATGGCTATGAAGTATTTATCTTGTTAAGTGGTGGTGTCTTTTGATAGTTCTTTAGTTATTTATTTTTTTTTTTAGAGGAAGATACTCCTTCAAAAACAGCCAAAGTTGAGATTCCATCGTCGCAATTTGTTGGCAGTGTGGTTCCAGGATCATTAGGTGTTGGTTTTCCTCCTCGGCCATCATTGGGCACAGCGCCACCACTGTAAGTTCTTATGCGTTAGAGCATCTCCAAGTGACTTTTTAAAAGGAGGATACTCTACATTTTAAAGAGCAATTCCTTAAGAATTGAATCTAACAGGCTCTTCATTTTAACTTTCCAAAATGGAGTCGGTTTTTGGCTCTACAAAAGAGTTAAACCCACTCTCTACAATTTAATAGCCACAAATTCCAGTGCCCATTCTCTGTTTTAACAAACCATATTTAATTTTATTAGCTGTTGACATTTAAAGTTATAAATATTGATAAAAAAAATGGAGTACAATAAATGTTTATTGAAATAAGTA
This sequence comes from Nyctanthes arbor-tristis, assembly GCA_963692815.1. Lineage (NCBI taxonomy): Eukaryota > Viridiplantae > Streptophyta > Magnoliopsida > Lamiales > Oleaceae > Nyctanthes > Nyctanthes arbor-tristis. The sequence goes on along the minus strand of CAVNYN010257932.1, from coordinate 36,565 downwards.
AAATAAAGAGCTTGCTGAAGTGTAGTTAAATTTTATTCTCTAAATATAAAGATACTTTCTAAAATGTGGATTATGCTTTATAAAAACAAAATGGTTTTGTTCTTTCTGATTGTAGTTAAATTTTATTCTCTAAATATAAAGATACTTTCTAAAATGTTGATTATGCTGTATAAAAACAAAATGGTTTTGGAGATGTTCTTTCTGATTGTGATTCAACTATTGACCTGTCTATGACTATGCTGATTCCTGCACAATAGAATTGTGTTATCATATTAAAATATTTTGATTGACAGTTGAGGAAATTTTGGGTCCACAAAATTTACCTTTCCCCCAAGTATTGAAAGGTTAGCATTGAATTAACGATTGTCAGAAACAATAGCTGCTTTTTCTTGTCACTGATGTACTAGCATGACGTGAGCATATAATAGTGGCATTGTTTTTCCACTTTGGTTGCTACATTGATTGGTTTGTCCTGCACCTACTTTTGCTTTTTAATAATCTAAAAACACTAATCATGCAATGCAGTTATAATCCTTCAATTCCTATGCCTCCTGGCGGGTGGCCTCTTGTGCCTCGCCCTCAACCTTGGTATCCACAACATCCAGGTGTCTCACTTCCACCTCCTGCACCAATGGGATCGACGCAACAGCCCTTATTTCCTGTACAGAATGTCAGGCCTCCTGTGCCACCTGCAACATCCCCGGTGCTTCAACCATCTTTGCCAATAACTCCTCCTGGGATGTCTGTAGCTGCGCCGGTTGCTGCATCTCAACCATTATTCCCTGTTGTTCCTGGTAACAATGTTCCTCAAAGTTCACCATTTCACACACCTGTGCCCCCAGCTACTGCAATGTTAAGCACGTCTGCTGAACTGAAGAGTGCAGATCTGCACATGGTCAGCAACACTTTGGCTAGCTATAATTCATCTGGTATGCCAGGTTCGTATTTTCTTGATCTTGTTTTGTGCATTTTTATCTGGACTGATTTTGTCCAGTACTTATTACTTATTAGTATTGGCTGGGTTGGAAATGATAAATTTTTTTGATATATCCACTGTTCACACTGTGAAAGCTATTTATAAATGTCTATGGGAGTTTCTCTAGAAACCCTGGCATAAGCCCAGAAGTTAGTGCATATGTTTGCTTTTAGCTGTTCACTTGACAACCATTTATATGCGAGAAAAACTGGTTTGCATTTTGAAATTCTATTATTTTGATAATGACATCCATGCATTGAACAATGCGGTAAAAATGATTATACAAGTAGTTAATTTTTGATGGTGGGGGTATTCCTAGTGATCTCTGTTTCTTTAGCTTAGCGCTCATATCGTACTTCCTCTTTCTTCCCCCTTCTTAACAAATATCTTCTGTGCAGAAATCTTTTCTTCTTTCCATTTATCCAAAAATTCAGTACTCATTTTGTTGCCAACATCTCTAACTGTTTGACAGCTTACGTGAAAAAAGAATAAGTTGTACTTTGGTTTGAATCCTCTTGAGAGGTATCTTCTTTTGTGAACCAGCAACTGGTCTAAAGCTAGAATGTCTATTGAGACCTCTAGTGGGGCATAAGCACTTCCCAAATGCGTCAGCGATATTTGGAAGACAGTAAATTGATGTTTCATTGTGTTAAATGTAGAACGAGTGGTGTCCATTGGTTTTCTCACGGCAACCTTTACAAATAGAATATTCTATTATGGATACGGTTTGCTCAAAGAATAGTATATTTCTTGTTAATTGAAAAGTAATTATTGGCAATGAATGGATGTAAAATGTCACTGTTAAGGTTTTTATTTCGTTTTTGGTATTTGTCTCATAGTCATAGCCCATTTTTGGTTTTTTTAATTATCTACGTACTAGAGCTGGAAAGTATAGGTCATAATCTGCATGTATCTGGTGTTGTCATGGCAAAAGTATTCTCTCTTAACACATAAACCCCCTCCTCTTTTTAGCAGCTGCAATATCGGTAAATTCACATTCTTATGCCTCTGGCCCCAATACTGCTGGTCCTTCAATTGGTCCGCCGCCTATAATTGCAAATAAGGCTCCAGCTATGCACCCTGCAACAAATGAGGTTTATCTAGTCTGGGATGATGAGGCTATGTCGATGGTCAGTAGTGCTTCTTTGAACTCATTTAAGATGCTTATTTACTTCTCTTTTTTTAACTGGAATTGTTGCTCTTGCTCGTGATTTGGAATCTTACAGGAGGAAAGAAGAATTTCCTTGTTGAAGTATCAGGTGCACGATGAAACCAGCCAGGTAAGTCATAATTACTTGGTACCTGAATTCTTTCGTATGGATTTTGGGAGTTGACTTGCTCAACTATCCAGGTGCCCGTGCATTGCTTCTTGTTTCCAATTTCAATTTTCACTTTTTTGGTATATTTATAATGTCACGTGTATATGTACTTAAATTCTTGTTGCTTACCTTAAAAGCAATAAAACGTCAGGGCATTTTGCTTAAAAATATGTCCCTACTTCTATCAACTTCATTGATGTGATGGAATGTTTTATCTATTTTCGTCCTGTTGGCAAGCAATCCCCGCCAATTTTGTGGGCAACAAAGGTTCAAGTAGGTATTCTCGTCATCTTCTATATTATATTAGGTAATTTAATTCTGACAAGCATGCTGCAATCAACTCCAGAACTGTCCAACTTAGCATCATACAATATTAAGATCAGAGTGTATGTATTTACTCTCTGGAAATTTTATTTGTTCAGTTTCATGAATTCTTGTACTTGATCTCAATGTACTGGGATCCTCCAAACAGAATTTTGCCCATTCATATCATCATACAATATTTTTTAAGATCGAACTTGATCTCTAACGTGGCCCAGGTCAGCTCATTTTGCAGAGTTTTGGTATCCGCCTTGAGTAAAAACTAAGTTTTAATATTTGACTGCTGATTATTTGATCGGTGGTTCTCTGTTCTGATATCTTGTAACTAGGATTTTGTGTTTCAGATGAGTTCTATTGATGCTGCAATTGATAGAAGGATATCAGAAAGCAGGCTTGCTGGTCGCATGGCTTTCTGATGGTGATTCCTAGTTCTAATCAAGTGCTGCAACACGTCCCGTTCAAAATCTGCTGCTTCAAATTTTAGAGTTCTTGTTACCCGTTGTATTATTTAAGAGAAAAAGTCATGCATGGGAGGCATTAAAAAAATCAAGAATTGTGGAGGACAGATTTCATTCTATTTTATCTTGGAATTTTTACAATCTTTATTTGAACTACAAACTTACGTACCAAAACATTCTTCTGGCTATGTACTTTTGCTTGCTTTGAACAATAATTTATTTGTTCAAGTTATGTGTGCGCACACACTCGTTCTGCATGCATGGTGGTAAAAGAAGTTTGTTTTGCTGGTTTTTTCTTGATCTAGCTTTTTGCTCAGTTGTCTCGGTTGTTCCTATTGGCAATTCGGCACTTCCAATACTGTCCTCTATTTTTCACGGTTTAAGGCTCATGGTTCAGATTTTATTTTATTATTTTTTATTTTTTTATTTTTTTAAAATCAAAATGAGCAATGTACAAACAACCAGAACCAGAATCAACAAAGCAACTGGGGCATGAATTGAATGTAGCAAGGGTACTGTTAGTCTCTCAAAACCTCACAAAATTTCAAAACCAACCTAAGTCTTAAGCTTATGTTAGTTCAGTTAGTAGGTTAAGTTGTTGGTTGGCCACCGCCCTCGTAGCATCATATCTCCGTTGGGAAAGCATGCTCTCTGGGTGGCATACATCTTGGACAAACAAGTCTGTAATGTGTTCGCAGTGCATTTTTGCGTTTTCAAAGAAGCAATTATTGTTTTGACTCTGTCGTTGAGAGACTTGTAGAGTCGGATGCTTTCTATAGGACCTTTGCTTTGCCTAAGTCTGAATCTGACATTATCCTGTTGCAATAAGCCTGGAGAAGTGGAGCCATTACTTCAGCTTGAAACTTAGCCCTGTCAACTTGGGCCCTTTTAGCAGAAGTGAGACTTGGTAACCTATAGCATCCAGGGAAGAGTTGGAACTTGCAAGGGTCGTTCCTAATAGCCTCACCCACCTTTGTCAGGTCAGTATTCGTATATCTCCCAACATCTTTGTAGCTGTTCCACCAGCCAGATCCTTCTATAGATCGAATGACAGCACATGCCCTAGTAACTAGAGCTTGGCCAGCAGGTGCAGAGTAAGCACGAACTCTGAACGCATTAGGGATATTGAGGCTGTCAAGTTGAGAGATTAGGACTTCTCTAGAGCGTTGAACACCGATCCAACTAAATAGCTTACCTTATAGGTAATTATCTTCCATATGGTTGACAGGGATGCCATTCTTAGTAGAAGAAGCTAACTTGTGTTCTTTACTCACAGTCCTTGGTACCAGTAGGAGTATAACCTTAGCCACAAGTCCTGAAGTACTGTTCTTGATCCCAATCCATCTTAGGCTCAACGGAGAATTTCTCGGGTAGAGCTATTCATTTGACCATCTTCTGATAGCCATACCTGCCCATTTTGTACATTTCCACCCAAGCCTGCCCATTTTCTTTCGTCTTTTCCTTTCAATTGGTTCTTAGCAAGGTAGTAGATACCCATGATCAACCTCATTGTAAATTGTAATGGAAAATTTTTACGAAATGGACAAAATCGGTGAATTCATAACAGATTGTAAAAGAAATAGAGGAAAAACAAACGGGATTAAATTTAATCGAAGTTGAATAATAATAAATAAGAGTAATAATACTCTGACCAAGCGGAAGAGCTGGGTGTGGGTAGGGGTTTAAGAGTAAAAATTAATTAAATAATAAATAAAACAAATATAAAATTAAAAAAATAGGTTTTTTTTTTCGTTTTCTTTTTTTTCGGGAAATCTAAATACTACTGAAGTGCTTTTAGAAAAAACTAGAGTTTCCAATTGTGTGACATAATTTCCCCTAACATTTATAGTCACAAGTGAAACTCGTTTCCAACTCTTTGCCTCCTTTTTTATTTCCTTATTTTATTTTATTTTTTATACAAGGGGATATAAGGGGAGGGGTCATTGTGATTCGAACCCTGGACCTTCTGCCAAGAACGTGAGTACTTTAACACTATACTACTTGTTCAAACTACATCCATTTTTATATGTTAGGATTATTTTGATTTTTTATCATGCTCTAATATAATAGGTGTATTAAACGCGCCACCATTGTATTGTCTGGATTTAGCATCTTATTCATCTCCGAATCTCATTTGAAAATTAGAATATGATTTAAATCAATTCATTTGTTATTACAGCAAAGAGCGTATAGCAATTCACTCAAATCAAATGAATGGTGTTATTTATTCAGACTCGAAATAAGTATCCAATCTAATTTTCACATTTATATTGGGAGATTAGTTTATAATCAAATAAATACATGAAATATTCACATATTTAGCGTTGAGTTAAGAAATGCCAATTAGTAAAAGCACTATTCAAAATAAAGATCGGTGGGGTGCCATAATGAGAGACAAAAAGGGATCATTTTACAAAATAAATGAAGATAGAACAGATATTTAAATACGTAATTGAGTGCCTAAAGGTCCCAAGTTTTTCAATCCACAATATGCATATGAAATTTGCTAGTAAAAACTGGCTACCTTAAATTAATAATTGATAATTAATATTATTATTTTTCACATTTTTCACATTGCTTATGTATGAAATCTTTAAGTTGAGAGATGAGGTGAGCAGATTCCGGAAGTTCAGGGAAAACATAAAAAGCATGAATCATGTTTGGATACTCCACCAGATAAGCTTCTTTCCCGTTATGCTTTAGCCACTCATAGTATCTATTTTGCCAGTCTTTGAGAGAATCAAAGCCAGCAATCACCACCAACGTGGCCGGAAAATTCAATTGAGAAATGTCGGCAGCATTCTTCCCACTAACATTGATAACCTCGTGGTCTCGATCCATTCCTTCCACCATAAATGCTCTCCACAACCAGTCAGTTCGTTGGGTTGATACTAGTACATCAATCCCTTGCAATTCAATCTCTGCCTGGGTACGTTCCTCTCCTCCAAAAAATGGTTGTATAGCCATTAGTCCAATTATCTTCACTTGGCATAACAAGAGGAAATATCAATTTTAAATGTACAACAAATCCAAGATACAAAACTTGCGTACATTAAACACTAATATTCTGAATATATACATAATAATTTGATATTCACTCTTTAATTAATAACAACAAATTGAAGCTACGTTTCTTTCGTTTCTTTCCTCAGTCTCCTCTACTATGTTCTTAAAAGCACGCTTCTACACATGAAGCCTGTGCTCTAAACCTCGCACTCATTGATTGCGACTTGTGACACATTGATTGGGTATTATCCAGCCTAGGCTTTATAAGCTTAATGTTTAATTTTAACACTTTTCCATGCCTTATTATCTGAAATAGACTTGTTTTATCATTTTATATTTATATTATCATTTTATAAAACACGGAATTATCAACTACTTATGTAGCCGTGGCTTAAATAGAATCACCATTTAAGGAAAGTGTTCTCAACTAGAGAATTTTGATGAAGTTTAAAACAGTGCATCCACGGACGGAGCCAAAAATATGATTCAGTGGGTGCGGAGTTCTATAATAACACACATACATATTAGCAAGTAATTCCATGAACAACACTCTATGAGCTTATTTTTTAGTAGTTTTGTGATATTGGTTTGAGAGTTAGTCATTGGTTTGAAACCTATAGAAAATAGTTTTTGAAGAATTATGATTTACATTTCAAATGCCCACATCTAGTATTCTATTAATGAATGTACTACTATAACAATGCAAATTATGCAATGTATTACCATTCTTTTTAAAATAAAAATAATGTCTTTTTCTCTAGTTTCTCATCCACACGTACAAAATTTTATTCACATTTAGTCCTAAATTAAGGAATTAGATTAAATTTCTTATGAAATGAACCAAAGCTATATTTAAATTAATTAATTATTAATCTACTGCATAGTGTTCTATATTTTAAAATGGTACCAAGGTTAGCCATGTACTCTTATTATTATTATTATTTATTTTATTATTATTTGAAAGGAACCATATACTATTATCATTATCACCATCCAATTATGTGGGTGGGAGCCGGGAGAAGTGACTGATTTACCTTGAGGTCCTTAAATTTGAACTGACATGCTTGTTTAGCCACGTGGTGGGCAAGATTTCCTCCTGCACTGTCTCCGGCCAAGAAACATCGCGAGAGATCGGAATTGACCGGTAAAACGCCCTTGTCAGCGTCGAGGAATTTTAACACATCGAAGGCGTCCTCGTACTGAGCCGGGTAGCGGTGTTCCGGGGCCAGCCGATAGTTGACGGAGACTACTAGAGCGGGGATCTTGCGCACGAAACGGCGGCAGACGACGTCGTAGGCCTTGAAATCGGGGCTGAGATAGGCGAAGCCGCCACCGTGAAAGAAGATGATGACGGGCAACTGAGAATGGTGGTGGGTGGGGATGAACAGGCGAAACCAAAGGTCGCGAGAAGAGTCGACGGTGATATCATGAGTCCTGACACCGTTGATGGGATTGGGGTTAGCCGCCGTTCTGAGCCCGGAATCTAAGAGCCGGAGGAGGCGGCGATTAATTGTGCCATCTCGGCGGCGTGCCGCGTCATTGAACATACTGAGGATGGATAGTTGGATGCGCGTCATCCAGGGCAGGTTCGGGCACAATTTCTTGCGAGGAGAAGCCATGTCGAGATATTGTCCTTCCTTCGTCCAGTTAGGTGGAAGAAGCAAGCAGCCCAGTTCAAAGAGGCAGGGAGTGAGTGACTAGTGAGAGGATCCCATATTGGGAAATGGGGCGAGATACTCCCCCGAAAAATTCTTGTTTATATGACCTTTGACTAAAAAAATCCATTTTTAAACTTATTAATTGAAAATAATATAAATTGTATAATTACCAATATATCCCCACATACTCAAGCTTATTTATACCTTTATATTTCACTCCCAACTTAGACGCTCTTCTTCACAGTAAAAGCTCTAACTACCACTCGAATCCAAGGTCTCTTTCATCTTCCTTCACGCCTTGAATTGTTCCGACAGAAGAGTTTTGAGCAAGCATTGGTTCCACTTCATCATTCTTCAATCCCCGAGCACGGTGTCTTTATTCTCAAATACAAATCATTGTTCTTTGTCATTTTTTTTTTGGCCTAGATGGTGTCATGTACACAAGGAATATTTGGTTTACATGAGTTAACTTTGCTCATATTCATATGCCCATTGATTTTTCAGGAAGATACTGGTTTATAGAAGTAATGATACATGTTTCGTTATTTTATATGTTTTACGACTGTACAGTCGTTTTACTTTTAATACTTGCTAACTCTTAAGTTATTTAAAATAGATGAGATGTTATTGAAAGAAAAAATTTCTAAGCAAATTTGTGATTTTATAACGAATAAGAGGTAACGATACATGGTTCGTTCTTTATAGGCATCACGACTCAACAGCTATTATCCTCATTTAGAACCTAGAGGTGTTAGCAATCCCTCACGTACTTTAAAATTTGTGAAATAAAAATAATGAGATAACAAAATAACCCTATAATTTGTGATTTACAGTGAAGAAGGAGTAATGGTACAAGTTTCGTTATACTTCTACGCATCACAACGGTTGATTCAGTATATAACTTTAACCCCACAAGCACTACCAAACCCCCCGAACTTTTTAATAATGAGTGAAATATACCTTATAATGTGCTGACTCATTTTGAGTTATGAAATAATGGTTCCTGTGTCTTAAAACAATCACGAATGCATGAATAATACATGTTAATTAGGCTTATCAAAACAGTTCGTTGAGCCGACTATGTAGTTGTGCATCTCTCGAAATATTTGCAACAAATCACGAATGATACATGCACTATTATACACATTGCTATGTAGAGAAGATAAGTTAACTTGATGTAGAGAACGATTTAAATGTGGGGAATATGCAAAACAATGCTTGATATGGAGGAATGACAGTTTTATAGTGATATGTTAAAATGCTTGCAACAACTTACAGACCTTAGCATGTTGTTAAGTATATTATCTTTTTTAGAGAGGTAAGATAATTTGGAGCATTTAGTAGCCTGAACAATCACAAATAGGCGAAACAACACTTTTCGAAAGGAAAAACTATGTAGTTATACATCTATCAAAACGCTTGCAACAATCACGAATATAACGTGCATTGTTATACACATCACTAGCTAGAGTAAATAAGGTCACTTGATGTTGACAACGGTTTAATGATCACAAAAACCCAAAATGATACTTGATACACAGGAACACAATTGTACCGTGATGCGTTAAAATGCTTTCAATAACTTTCAAAGCTTAGCGTCTTGTTGTTAGGCATATTACCTTAGATAGAGTGATAAGAAAATTTGATACTTTGAATAGTCTAAACGATCTCAAATAGGCAAAACGGTAGTCTCAAAACGCTTGCAACAAACCACGAACTTAACATAGATGGTTATACATCACTACCAATAATAGATAAGGTAATTTGATTATAGACAGTGATTAAACAATTACAAAAACCAAAAACAATACGTGATAAGTAGGAACGACAGTTCTGTAATGATGCATTACTTCCAACAACTTATAAAACTTAGCGTGTTGTTAGGCATATTACTTTTCATAGAGTGATAAGATAATTTGATACTTTGAATAGTTTAAAAAATCTCAAATAGGTAAAACAATACTCTCAAAACGCTTGCAACAAACCACAACAACAAAAAACGATATTTGATAAGTAGGAACGACAATACTGCTGTTAGGCATATTACCTTTTATATAGTGATAAGATAATTTGATGTTTTGAATAGTTTAAACAATCATAAATAGGCGAAACTATATTTCTTAGAAAGGAATGACTATGTAGTGTTGCATCTCTCAAAACGCTTGTGACAAATCATGAATTGAACATGCAAAATTATAATCATCACTGCATAGAGTAAATAAGTTAATTCAATTTAGAGAATGGTTTAAACGATGAGTAATACCCAAAATGATACTCGATACTAAGGAACAACACTTCTATGGTGATCCACCAAAACACTTGCAACAACTTACAAAATTTAGCATATCGTTAAGCATATTACTTTTTATGGAGAGATAAGATAACTTGATACTTTGAATCACCTAAAAAATTGATGGACGCGTAAACTAATGCAAGTAACGTTATGCATAGTAATCACAACTACACATTCGTTATGGTCAATATATATAATGGAAAAGATTTCAATATCATAATAAAACTACAATCATGGGAACCAAAATGATTATGCAATAAAACAGCAACAAAACCCACGTAATAAGAATTTTAGATTATTTCAACATATCGCGACTACGGTATTGTTGTTCATAGCAATTACAACTGTACATTCATTATGGGTAATATATAATGGTTGTAATTTTTATATTACAAGAAAACTAAAATCATAGAAACCTAAATGATTATGAAATAAAAATAGCATGAATACATACCTAATAACTTATTTTTTCACATCTCTCACCATTCTTCAAAAGCACGAAAACTTTCAAAAAATTTTGCATCATATGAGTCATTTGCCATGCCCTTAGTCATCAACTACCCAAAAGGAATTGTCCATAATATGAATTTGACGTCTTTTCTGGAGCCAAAGAGAGATGAAATGATAGCACTTGAAGAACCGATTCGAGGGAGACTAACTAAATTGATTGGAAATAATTTCCAGTGAATTAGTGAATCCTAAAAATAAGTTCAAAGGGCAATATAGTATTTTTCCATACAAGGATATTTTAGATATTTGCAATATCAATTTTACTATTAATTATATAAGAAGGTCATATATCCTCAATTTAGTAGTGGTAGGTCATTTAAATAGTTTCACCATTTGAGAAGGTCAATTAAATAAAGGACGTGTAAAATAAAGAGACTTTTTTTTCTTTTTATTTTTTTAAAAAAAAAGGAAAAACACATTCTCAAATAATTTGGCTCTTTTCTTACATTTTTTTCCTGTCAAAATGACTGTTCTCCCATTTCCCTTTGCATGTTGACAAGAAAAATCCTCCAAGACTAAGAATATTCTAAAAACATTTAGCATTGAAAAAATGTTAAAATTTCTTGTCATTTCAAACTAGGGGTGTCTTCAACATGGAATTCAATGGATTTTTTAAAATATATGAATTTCATAGATTTTAATAGAATTCTACAAAATCCGCTAGATTCTAATGGAATTCTACGTGATGGATTTAAGTGGATTCTTCAGTGGAATTGGGTGTATCTTTAATTTCAAATTTCCATGAACTTCATTGAATTTTTTAATTTTTTTACCCAAAAAAAAAACAAATAAATAAATATACATTCAAAGATAATAATAAAATTATTTTACGGATAGAAATTAATAAAATTTTTTTGACTTAATAATATATCATAATAGTTCCTCATTTCAGATATTTGACCATTTATTTTACACAAATTAAATATGACGTAATTTCCAAAAACAATTAGTGACAAAAAAAATTCTAAGTTTTGTCGACATGATTTTAGCAAAAACTAGGTGTTCACCTGTGCGTTACAGGGGATGATAATATCAGATAATATAAACAATTTAAGAGGATTAAACATGATTGTATAAAAAAGATTTAAACAATAATATTTGGTCGTTTATATGTGTGTAAAGAAAAACAATATAAGTGCTATTCATAATACAATATCTTTCATTAATGAAGATAAAAAATGGTCTACACAAAAAAAATCTAAGGAAAACATTGAATTTTTTTTTTTTGAGTTTGTATTAGGTTGCACGGGTGAATTTTTGGAGTTTGTATTAAACTGTCAGTGTATGACACACGGAAAAATATGTTACATCTAATAAATATAGCTTGAATAAATAATGAAGGATAATACATGTATTATACATTTATAGTAGAATTGGTTGTTTCACCGTCTTTAAAACATATCATAATTTTCAGACATTTTCAATTCGTAACACTCGAAATATCTTTATAAAATTGTCTATGAGTGAACACCAACTTTTTCTAAAAAATGCATGTGTTATCTATATATTGCCCCGTTTGATTTTTTTTAACTTTTTAAATATGTATTAATGATATCTAATTTTTCTTAATATACACATTTCTAAATTATTTTGAACATATAATAGCATGATAATTTCTCATCATGTCCGTTGGCAGTTATACGAAATATATGATTTTTCCAAAAATTAGAGTAAAATTGTGTGTTATCATGATAGTATATCATTTTAGTATTGACCATTAATTTTGTACAGGTTGAATATTATAGAGTGATAAGAAAAAATGAGTGATAAGAAAAAAAATAGATCTCAATTTATGATTATAAATTGTTTTATTGCAAAGGTTTAAAAAAATGTGACGAAATGTTGTTGAAAAAAAAACGTCCATAAGAATTCCAGGGTGAGAGGTCGGAATTTGACAAGGAGATTGTAAGTGTATTTTTAACCTCAAAATCTATAGAAATCCATAGAATTCCATCATTTAATGAAATCCATCAAAATCCGTAAAAATTTAAGAACACCAGATTTCTGTGGAATCTATTGAATTATAAATTGAGAATACCTGATTTTTATATAATCTATGAAATTCTAATTTACGGACACATAGAATATATATATGTACGTGTGTGTGTGTATATATATACACACACACACCCTAAAGGAAATTAGTCTGCGATAACTTTTGTACTGCAATTTTTCTACCAAAAATTTGTTAACATGGTCTTTTTAGAGATTATATTTCCTATTGCGGTATTTTGTAATTTTCAATTTTTTTTAAAAATTTTTTATTATTCTTTTATGTCATATCCATTTCTCTAATCATGCATCTTATCTTTTTTTTTCTTTTTGTACTTCAAAAATCTTTTTTGAATTTAAATCAGTTTCGCTTACATTTTTTTAGTATATGAATAGTCGTGCACTTGTGCTGTCGCCTCGCGTATTTTTTATTTTATTTCACGAACACAAACCTAAACATCTAAACTTCAACTGACTATCGAATTTTGATTTGATGTCTATTGTGTGTTTTAATTTCACATCTTTTACGTGTATGGATAATTAAGTTCAAGCATTTCTTTTTTTTGTTTCTTAATCAAATCGAGCCATAATTTTTATTTTTATTTTTTTGAATTTTTTTTTTAAATTGTGACAATATCATGAAGCGGTATGATAAAATTAATTTTATAAATAAAATGGTAGAGCATGATAATGGAGCATGATAATGAGTGAGATTCACAATTCAATTTAATAACTAATAGATAATTATCATAATTCAATTGCTTAAGTTATGGATAAATTTGATTATCCAATTGTCTAACCGATGGATAAGTGTCCAAGTGTTTGAAATTGTATATATATATACACACACACACACACACACATACACACAAGGGGATATAAGGAGGAGAAAAATTCGGAGAGGGGCATGTGTGGTTCGAACTCAGGACCTCCGGCATAAAATACGAGCATCTTAACCATTAGAGTGCAATTTGAGCAAAAATTTTATAGTTTATAATTAACAGAAATTAAACATATATATCGTTAGTTTAAGTTAATTGAAAATTATAATTATAATTCTTTTCTTAATTTTTCCAGGTATGAATATTAATAATTACAACTAATTTTCCTTAAAAACATATATGACTACTTTTATGTATTATTAATTTATAAAATCTTGATGTTGTTTGGTTTATGAGTGTCAAATGAAAAATATTGTCAGATTATGTGATACCATCTAATTAACAATTATTTCGTATTGTTGACGTCAAATTTGGCATTCGACTCAACAAACAAGATTTGTTTACGCGGGAAATTCGTATTGGAATAGATATGAGCAATAAATATAAAAGCTTAGAGAATGTTTGCAATAAATGGAAGAGAGTAAATGAGCCAAAGACAAGAAGAATGATTTTTGGGTGTCGAATCCTTTCTCAGTTTCATTTGCCTCTATTTATAGTGTACATTTACCATTTACATAAGGGCAATAATTGCATGTATTTAATTTCGGGCCCACATGAATAACATAAGGGTCAAATCAACTGAGATTAAACGTTTACTTTTTGACTAAGGGCTGTCTAAACCAAGCATAAGGCGGGTGAGTCGCTTTAATGGGGAGAAGAAGAAACTCGCTGACCAAGTGGCTAAAGCCAACAAGGCCAAAGAGGAGGTGGAGCTGCCATTACGGGAGAAGGAGCAGGAGTTCCATGTTTCCAGAGGTGAATCTGCTGACCTGAGGACCGAGCTGGAGGTCTGGAAAAAAAACAAGGACCTGGAAACTCAGTTGGCGATGGAAAGGTCGAACCACGAGCAGGCCCTAAAGGAAGCTGAGAGTCGGGCTTCTTCCAACGAGCTCGTTGGGTATAAGGAGGTGATTGAGAGGTACAAGGCCTTTGAAGAATACAAAAGTGCTACTCCTGGTCTTTACTACAAGATGACAAAAGAGATTTTCTGCTAGGTCGCTAAGAAGCGTCCTGAGTACGATCTGTCCTTCCTCAAAGAGCAGATCGCAAGCTGAAAAAGGAGTATGGCTACGAGAGCTTTGATGGGAAAGAGGAAGAGGTTGAGATCATATCTCAGTTCGAGGTTCCTGCCCATGCTGGAGAGAGAGCAGATGTGCCAGCTCCTGCAAAGGAAGAAGTTGGGGCTTCTGTTCTAGACGAGGAGCGTGCCTGCTGTGGAGGATGAGACCGCAACTCCAGCTGGGGAAAACGTGGTCCCGTCTTTTATTACCTATATTTTTCTTATGAATGAAATAAAATTTTCCTCACTGTTATCCCGTTTTTATTTTATGCTAAAACAATTTGCCGTTGGTCATTCTTGTTTAGTGAGGAGCTCGTCCTTACTTATGCCAACTTATACAAAGCCTCAAATGAATTTATTAAACCAAGTGTTAGGACGCTTTAACAAGAAGCTCGTTCTAGTTTCATCTCACGTACACGTTGGTATAATTGGCTAAGGGTTTGTCTAAGTGTAGGGCCGTCTGACCAGAAGTTTGTTTTGGTTCTCTGTAGCAAAAACTTTGGGCAGCTTATCCCCAAGTGTCAGGTCGCTAGCAAGGAGCTTGTCATTGCTTCGGTCGCGAAACCTTTTACTTAGGTACGGGGTCGCTGACTAAAATTTTGTTTTAGTCGCGGTTTTCAGCCAGCAAGGAAAATCTTATTAGGCGAGTGTTAGGTCGCTGGTTAGAAGCTTGTTCCAACTTTAGTCGCGTTGCTTTTACTCGGCTGTTATAAATTTGCCTTGTGTTCGTATCGAATAAGATATTTCATAAGGTAAATAAACATTTATCATTCAAGATATTGCTAACTGTTGGGTCACAAAATCATGGCTTTAGAAATCTTGAGCTCGTATGGGCATGTTAATTTATCAGCCGTGACCTAACAGTTACGATACAAAAGGTTGGAAATAGTACAAAAATTTAGAGTTGATATCCGGCTATTAATTTTTTCTTTTCCAAGTGTTCAACGTCCCCCGGGTGCATCAACTCTGTCTCTTGTATATTTCTCATTTAGCGTAAGCCGTCTGGTAGCTTGGTACCCAGGCTCTTTGACCTTTATGCCTGGGGCCCCCTTCAGGGAATGGATGATGGTATTTATCCAGTTACTCTTCTGGTCGGTCTCCGCTATTGCTTTTCCCGTTTTGCCCATTGGTGAGGCCGCTGATTCTTTGACAAAAATGCCTTTGGGCCTGCAATGTAATTTGGCAGTGCGATCTGATAGGTTAGGCGCCTGAGGCACTTGTAAAAAAATGGTGCCATTCAAGGCATCCATGGCCCACCTGAGAGAGCTAGGGCCGTGCTCGTGACTGTGAGAGCATATGCAAGCTCTTCTGCGGTCATGCATCCAAGTTATGTGTCACGCAGGGCATGACTCATCAAATAACTCAGAGGTCGTGTTGTCCCCTTCATTTTGACTGAGACCGTGTTGATTGGGGATGTGGGGACGACTACTTATAAGGAGGGTTCCTCTCCGTGGAACGGCTTAGTTATTAGTACGGAAAAGGAGAGATGAGCTTTTGTCATTGTGCAGGCGACATGAAATTCCTTTGTCGATGCAGCACCCTTAGATTTCCCGTTGATTCTGAGTAGGGCTCAAGCTGACCTCCCGAGTCAGTGGCTTGTGTGATCGAGAGCTGAACCTCTTTCACTGATCTCAGCGAAGCTAGGCTTAAGGTTGTCATATCGCCAGCAAATAAATCTAGAGCGTTCCTGAACTGACAGGATAAGTGACCTTGGCATACTTCGATCCAAAATAGCCATTCTATCAGGATATGCCCCCTTGTCAACTTTGGGCGATGTGCGCTCGTCATCGCCAGAGAGTGTCAGGGCCTGGTGATTCTCACGGCTAGTGTTTGTGAAGTTAAGTCGCTGGTAGCCCATTCCTTTTGATTCTGGTTCCATCTTAAGTTTTGCCCTTGACCCCATACCTTCCAGCCCGTTAGTTTTGGTCTCGCCATTCAAGAGATTTCTCACCCTTACCTCTATAACTCTGGGAACAAGTGTATGAATTTCTGAAGAGGTAGTTATGCTTACAACATAGTCTAGGTTGCATTCTTTTACGACCTGCTGATCGCCCCGTACGATGGCGGTCCCGTGATAGGTGGAGAACTTCATAACATAGTGGTATATAGAGGTCGTGGCCCTAAGCTCTTACATGATTGGGCATCCCAAAATGACATTGTGATTTGAAGGCACGTCCACAATAATGAAGTCCGCCATAATCCTTCTTTTGCAGGGCTCGTCTCCTAGTTCTACAAGGAGCGTGATCTGACCCTTGGCCTCCACATAACCCCCAGTGAAGCCCTGAAGCCTGGTTCGGTAAGGCATTAGATTCTTTTGGTCTATCTTTATTTGTTGGAAAGTTCTCCAGTACGTAAATTTACGATGTTGTCATTATCCACCAAGGTCTTATGAATTTTAACTCCCGAAACCAGTATAGTAATGAGCAGAGCGTCTGTGTGCGGGTGCAACATGCTGTAGGCATCTTCGTTGCAAAAGGAGAAAGAGCTGGTTCGAGTGACGGGGGGTTGTGCCGTGAGTAAGTGGTAGCAATTCTGGGCTTCTCTTAGGAAATCTCGCCTCTGTCTCTTGGAACCCTCTATGCATTGGTTTCCGCCAACGAGTATACGGATTTCGGCTGGAGGTCAATTCTGTGGGACTTGGACATTGACGTCTGCATGGGGACGAGCTTGTCTGTCCTGCCCTTAGTGATTTGCTACATATTCACTCAGGTATCCCCGTTCAATTAGCTTATTGATTTCCTTTTTGAGATGCCTGCATTCGTCCATGTCATGACCCACAATTCTATAATACTTGCAGTGCTTGGACTGTCTGCGTCCTTCAGTGACTTCTTCATGGGCCTTGCCTTGGGCAAAATTAGATCATTCTGTAGGACATTAAAGATATGCTCAATGGAAGCATTGAGTTTGGTGAAGGGCCTAGAAGAGCTGGAGGACTTTTCGGTTCTTCGCGGATCCTTCTTGATATTTTCGTCTTTCTTCTCATCCTTAGGTGGTTTCTCAGACCGTGATCTCCTTTTGATTGCCTCTTATGCACTTGTGTACTTTTCAGCTCTTCCCAGAAGCTCTTTATAAGTGCTTGGCGGTTCTTCGTGTATAGCCCACCAAACGCAAGTATCTTTGTAAAGACTTGACTTAACCGCTATCAAAAGCAACTCACCTGTCACATTTTCCATTGTCATGACCTATTTGTTGAAGCGGTATAGGTAGCTCTTGAGCGGTTCGGATTTTCCCTGTTTAATAGTTCCCAACATCTCCTTGGGATGGCTCTAGCTTTAGATCCCATAAACTGGGATGCGAACCAGACGAGAGCTGCTCCCAGCTATGAATAGATCCTGGGCCAAATTGACATACCAGGTCTGCGCGTTCCCCTCTAAAGTAAGCGAAAAGACCTTACACATGATAGCTCATGTCATGTTCTGGAGCTCTATCCAAGACACATATCGGTGGAGGTGAGCGATTGGGTCGGTTTCACTGCAGTAAGTCCCTATCTGAGGGAGCTTCATTTTTGAAGGCATGAAGGTCTCTCGAGATCGGAGGGGTTAAAAGGACAAGGCCTCCTCCGTAGGTCGTCAACTCCCTTTCCTCAGGATTGTTTCTGCTCAAGGTCGTTTAGTCGTTTCCTTAGCTCATCCAACTCATGGGTCTGCTGGGGAACTAGCGGTTGACCTCGAAGGGTCCTCGAGATGAGCTTGACGTATGACTATATTGGTGAGTAGGTATTGGTCTTCTCCTCCTCTGCCTATACTCGCTTGATCGCGGGGATTCTGGTGACCTCAGCCTTTTGGGACCTAATTGAGGCCGATCTCCCAATCTTGTGAAAACACTGCTCCTAGCTGCATTTCTAGAGGGAGCTGGTGTAGCTCTCGTATTAGAAGCCAGCTGACCAGAGTTTTACATCAGAGTGAAGCTCAGCCTCCTTCTTATGGTTCCCTTGGAGGATTCATCCTTCTTGGGGATATTTCAACATTTTCGGCACGCCAAGAGGAGTCACTATGAGAGGATTCTGTCATGTTCTATTAGGTAGCCGATGGTTATGTTGTTGCAATCGCCAAACTTCTTCGGCGAGAACCTCCACCTGTCGCCAGAGAGTCTCTGTTTCTGTTTCCGCCACTCTTCGTGAGGGGCCAGCGCCAGCTGCGTTTCTGAACTTTCGAAACCCGAGAGGCAGTCCGACATTACTGCTTCTTATTCTTTGGCTTTCAGAGTGTCTTCCAGTCATTTTCTTTCACCGGAGGTTTGTTTTTTCATTGGGTGTTGGTTTTTACACAGCTTTCTATAAGGAATTCCCACAGACGGCGCCAATTTGTTGACATCAATTTGGCCTTCGACTCAACAAACAAGAATTGTTTACGCGGGAAATTCGTACTTGAATCGATATGAGCAATAAATGTAAAAGCTTAGAGAATTTTTACAATAAATGGAAGAGAGTAAATGAGCCAAAGGAAAGAATAATGAGTTTTGGGTGTCGAGCCCTTTCTCAGTTTCATTTGCCTCTATTTATAGTGTACATTTACCATTTACATGAGGGCAATGCTTGCATGTATTTAATGCCGGGCCCACATGAATGGCGTAAGGGTCAAATTAACTGAGATTAAAACTTCACTTTTCTCAGTGATTACCTGCACCTGCATTTGCAATTAATGCTGAAGTCCCATCAGTGGCAAGTGATAAGGCTTCCCACGTGTGGTTCTTAAGCTGCTGCTTAGCCTGGCATTCTCGATAGGATGCGGCTCCAGGTCGAGGCGCTGGGAGCCCAGAGACGTAGTGACCTGACTACCTGAACTGCGGGAATGTGGAAGCAGTGATTCACTCCTCGGGTCGCTGAATCAGACCTTGAGATTTTCTAGCCATCGGGTTGTTAGGTCGCTTGATTAGATGAGGCGCTTGGGGCTTGTTTCTAAGATCCTACGACTGTTGACCTTCGTTGACTTAGCGACCTGGTGGCTCCACGTACAATGCCATTTATCTAAAATAGTGCCTAAAAAATAAAATAATATTTATTTGCATTAATGATAACAATCGGATTAAAATTCACTATAAATAATATTTATATTAACATGATAAGAACAAATTTTCATTATTATTTTGGTTGATAATAAAAATTAATTATTCCTTATATTAGGTGTGGTCATTGGGTCAACGAAAGTCAACGGTCAACAAAGGTCAACGGTCCTATGACATAAAGAAGTAGGCCCGCACGCCTCACAAAGTCCAACGACCTAAATTCTTCAACGATCTAAAGACATTCAGGCCCGGCATGATTCAGCGACCTGGCGAGCTAGTTGTCGCCCATAGGTTTTTCGTCTTGGTGTTCAAGTTGCCAAGTCCCTACGACCTTGAGGTCGCAAGGTCGTTAGGTCATGACCTTAAGAAATGCCAGCTAAATACTTACGCACCCACGTGCAAAGCTTTGTCATTTACGGCTGATGGGGACCCCAGAATTAAATGCAGAAACAATGGTTACCTACCACACGCTTGGTTTGAGCAGATATTAGTCAAAAAGTAAAGCTTAATCTCAGATGATTTGACTCCTATGCCATATCTGTGGGCCTATTATTAAATGCATGTAATCATTGGCCCTCGCAAATGTATACTATAAATAGAGGCAAATGATACTAAAAAAGAGTTTGACTCCCATTACACATTCTTCTTGTCTCTAGCTTATTAACTATTCTTTATTTATTACACCCATTCCACTAACTTTGGCATTTACTATTCGAATCAATTCAAATATGAATTTCCCACGTAACGAAATATTGTTTGTTTAGTCAAAGTTAGAATTTGACGTCAACAATAGGTATGTAACGTAACCTTATAAAACTCCACCGTACCAAAAAAATATATATAAAATATAATATTTCATGTTGTTCATTTTTTAAAATAATTTTATGTATATTCTTCTCGTGTAATGCACGAATGAGAATCTAGTTATATAAAATTCTAAAATGCCCCTTAGATCTTCTACCATTCCAAAAATGCCCTTCAATTGTTTAGGGTTCACACACTTTTTCTCATTTACTCCAGAAGTTGTTGCTGCTCTAGAACTCTCTCCTGTCAGCCTACTCTTGCGCCGGATTTTTGCTCTCTTCTCACTTTCGTCTTGGTATTCTTCCAACTAAAATATTGTTTCGATCTTGGATTTTCTCTCATGTTAACCTTTTTCTACTTTTTGGTTATATTAATGTTTATTCTGCTTGGTATACACATATATACTGTGATCTATATACCCAAAAAAAAATTGAAAATTGAGTAATAACCCTTAAGATCTAGTGTCTAAGTATTTTTTCCATTTTGTGTGGATATTTTTGTGACTGTTTTCTGTTTTGACTCTTGATTTGGAGTTTTCAATTTGATCCTTCATCGTCTAATTCTCTTGTGAGTTAGAAAGACTGAGCATTTCGAAACTACGAGATTGCATTCATTAGATGAGCCATTGTTTTGAAATAGAGATTATGATGATGCGCAAAAGCCATAAAATTACATTGAGAATGTTCTTCTCGACGTATTATGAATAAAATACTTTTTGTTAAAATCTATTTTAGGGTTATTCACCTTAAATTCTAGATGATGTGCGATGTTAAAGAAAGCATTGAACAATGCCTTTCTCCCAAATTATTACCCAATTGTCACAGTGATTGATTGATTATTGGATGCAATTTTTCTTTTTCCTTATCTCCAAGGGTGTAGCGGGCCACATTGGGCTTAGCCCTCCTTGACCAAATTTTTATTTAGGGGTTTTGTTTAAAACAAGAGGTCAACAAAAGCTTTTGTTTAAAAAAGGTATCTTCTAAAACTTTTGTCTAAATAGGGTGTCCCATTTAAAAAACCAAAAAATAAATAAAAATCTACTCTCCACCCCCCACCTAACCCCCCACCACTAACGTTGACTTCTCCATCCTCACCCCAAAAAAGAAGATAACGTCTGCAATGAGGGAAAAAGCAAGAGCAGTTGGACTTTCGCAAGTTGATCATCTCAAAAGGGGACTACAAGAAGGTTCCACCCCAAAAAGAAAGTTGCAGAGTGATCATCTCAAAAGAGGACTCCAAGAAGGATGAAAATCCCCGGATCTGTTCATTCCAAGAAGTGTTTATGTATAAAATAAGAAAACACAATCTTGTTACAGTTATTTTTCGAATGGGAGTCTGTATCCTCCTGGTTCTGGGGATTATGATGGTTACATCGCGATAACGGCATTGTGCTGTGACCCGTACAAAATAACGGCATGCAGGTCCTTATGTTAGTTTGAATAGTCTTTTTGTTTCATTATAGTTTTAACTGATTTTTAGAATCAATGCCAATGTTCTAATGATGATATGGTGCTTCGCGTTGAGATCACAGAATGCGTGTCGTGATCTATAATACATAACAGCATTAATGCCATTATGCCAGTTTGAACCCCTGTTTTCAATAGTGTGTATTGCCTTTGCTGATTTGTTCGTAGTTACACATATTGAAAATTCATTCTGTTTGTTTATCATTGTATTGTCTATGATTATAATATGATGGTTGGTACGTGACATCTGTACTTTTATAAATCTTGTTTTCACTTAAGTAGCGTTAGTTTGATAAAAATTAGATAGAGCAATAGTTATGAACTGAAATCTATGTAATTCTTGTTGTGATGCAATAATGGACAGTCTAGATACATTGTGCAGAAATGTTTCTTATGGGGGAGAATTTGTGAAGAAAATATTGCAGGTGTGTTTTTGTTCTATAACATATAGCATGTGTGTTTTTGTTCTATAATGGCACATGTGTAGTGATGCTTAACCCCATAATGGCATCAATTCAGTGATGGGTAGCAAGGTAGAGTTTTTGCGGCAAGAGGCTACAACATGTATATGAAACTTCTGTAAACTTGTAATCAAGTTGCTCATATGTATACATGAAAGTTTTTTTTATACATTTTGGGTACTATAATTCTCTCTAGTTAAGCCTTACATATACTTACTCACGCTTTTTCGTTTTTATATCAAGGTTTCTAGATTATTTTTAAGTAAACCACGTTATATGTACATGCTGTTGTATGGCAAAAATACATATAAATCATGCAAGGGTGTTAAACATGACTTAACGTCATGTTTGTGTAATGTATCTTGTCAAGTGATGTCCACATCTCATCTATTTGCTCATCCAAGGTTATTGAACACACTGGAAACACACAATGGGAGACAGTGGGGTCACCATTGTCAAGTTTCACAAAGTTTTGAATTCGTTAAGGCCATAACGGACTTATGCCGTGAATATGACATTATAACGGTATAGGTACAGTGATGGCGATCCTCGCGATCCTTCTTAATTTTGGAACCCTCATTTTACTGGAATGCACTTACATGGCCTCCCTGCTGAACCCAGTTTTGATCAACTTGTTTAAGCAGGGGGAGGGAACATTTGCACATACACGGTGTTAAACTTGGATTAACGTCACGTTGTGTAACGTATCTTGTTAAGTGATGTCCATATGTCATCCGTTCGCTTATCCATAGTCATTGAACACTCTGAAAACACACAAGGGGACACGCTAGGGTCAGCAATGTCAAGTTTCACAAAGTTTTGACTTCGTTAAGGTCATAACGGACTTATGCCGCGAATACGGCGCTATAACAGTATAGGTGCAGTGATGGCGATCCTTATTGATTTTGGGGCCCTCCTTTTACCGGAATGCACTCACATGGCCTCCCTACTGAACCCAGCTTCGATCAACTCGTTCGAGCCAGGGGAGGGGGCATTTGTATATATAGGGTGTTAAACTTAGCTTAACGTCACGTTGTGTAACGTATCTTGTCAAGTGATGTCCACATCTCATCCGTTCACTCATCCATAGTCATTGAAAACACTGGAAACACACAAGGGGACACACTACGGTCACCATTGTCAAGTTTTGCAAAGTTTCGACTTTGTTAAGGCTATAACGGACTTATGCCGCGAATATGGCGCTATAACGGTATAGGTGTAGGATGGAGATCCTTCTTGATTTTAGGGCCCTCATTTTACTGGAATGCACTCACATGGCCTCCCCACTGAAATCAGCTTCAATCAACTCGTTAGAGCGTGGAGAAGGGGCGTTCACACATATAGGGTATTAAACATGACTTAGTAGAATGTTGTGTGGCTTGTCTTGTTGTGTGATGTAAACAAATCATCCGTTCGCACATCCAAATTCATTAAATACACTAGAAAAATGCAAGCGACATGGTGATGTGATAAGTGTCAAGTTTTATGAAGTTTCGGTTTCGTTAGTGCCATAACAGACTCATGAGATCGGAAGAGCCGCGAATATGGTTCTATCACGGCATAGGTCCAGTGATGGCGATCCTTCTTGATTTTAGGGCCTCCTTTTACCGGGTTGCACTGGCATGGCTTCCCAGCTGGACCCAACTTAGATCCGTGCGTTTGAGCCAGGGGAGGGGGTATTTGCACATATGGGGTGTTAAACATGACTTAGTAGTACTTTGTGTAATTTGTCTTGTCATGTGATGTCCACAAGTCATCCGTTCGCTCATCCAAATTCATTAAACACACTGGAAACACACAAGATGACACGGTGGGGTCATGACTGTCAAGTTTTATGAAGTTTCAACTTTGTTAGTGCCATAACGGACCCATGCCGCGAATATGGAGCTATCACGGCATAGGTGCCGTGCTGGCAATCCTTCTTGATTTTGGGGCCCTCCTTTTACCAGGTTGCACTCACATGTGTTCCGGGCTAGACCCAACTTAGATCTGTGTATTTGAGCCAGGGGAGTGGGTATTTGCACTTATAAGGTGTTAAACATGACTTAATGGTACTTTGTATAGTTTGTCTTGTAACGTGATGTTCACAAGTCATCCGTTCGCTCAACCAAATTCATTAAACACACTGGAAAAACACAAGTGGACACGGTGGGGTCATGAGTGTCAAGTTTCATCAAATTTAGACTTTATTAAGGCTATCACGGACTCATACCGTGTATATTGCATTATAGCAGCATATGTGCAGTATTGCGGTGCTTCTTGATTTTTGGGCCCTCTTTTTACCGGAATGTACTCACATGTACACCCTCCTTAACCCATCTTTGATCAACTCGTTCGAGCTGGGAGAGGAGGCATTTTCATATATAGGGTATTAAACACGACTTAATGTCACGTTGTGTAACGTATCTTGTCACGTGATGTCCATATCTTGTTCGTTCGCTCATCCGTAGTCGTTGAACCCAACTGGAAATACATAATAGGACACGGTGGGATCACTATTGTCAAGTTCCACAAAATTTCAACTTCGTTAAGGTCATAACGGACTCATGCCGTGAATATGACACTATAACAGCATATGTGCAGTGATCGCGAAAAACATATGCAAAAATTTTGACAAAGCTTCCCCGGTATCACAGACTATACAAACTTCACCTGCTTACATATCAATCATGTTTGCCCATGTACAAAGCGACACAACTATTACGAAGCAAAATGTGGTAGTATCCACACGTCATTCAAGCTAATGTACATAATGCTCGATAAGCATGAAGTTGATAAAACAAAAAGGTCATTAGTCATTAAACATATACATGGAAAAAAATAACTAAATTTAAGACAACAATTTTAACTCTTTGTTGAGCACAAAGGTTCAACCGTACAATTTATAGAGTGAGGTAATATGCAATTTTCTCGATCTTGCTTCGATTGCTAATATTTCCACGCATGCATTTCATCTTGGCCGTCTCTACACAACACATTGAGAAAACAATCTGTCAGTAGTCATTTAACAATTATGTGGCAACTTAAAAATGAATTTAAGTCGACAATTTTAACCCATTTGCTAAGTATAAATAATCAACAGTACAATTCGATTAAAGTTTATAGAGTGAGTTAATAAGCCAAATTATAAAAGAATAGCAAAAAAGAAATACAAGACAAGCAGATTTTTTTTATATACCTATGCAAATTAAAAGCTCAAATTAATTTTTGGCTCTGCTCAAATTAAAAGCTTCCAATTTATGGTTTTTTTTTTTTTTTTTTTTTTAAGATCTTAGTGCTTTTATTTTCATATTTCTATATTCACCTTTACGTGAATTTCTTTTAGTGGTATATATTAGATCTCAACCAAACAAATAAACTTAATTTTGTGTCATCAAATCATCTAGTCAAGTTCATTAGCTCATACCTAATTATTCAATACTGATGTTGGTCCTTAAAGTAACTTGTTCCAAACCATAAACATTTCACATTATCAGTAGAGTGTTGTAAAATCTTTCATGTCATAATTTTTCATGTCAAAATTTTAAATTATGGTAAGTTTACAGCTCTTCCACTCAGCAGTGAACAAAGCAATTACCTGACTTTCCAAGACAACCCCACCTTCAATCTCTTTCAAATTATTTTCTCTCAAGGTGGTTCCACTGCTCACAAGATCCACAATAGCATCAGCTATTCCCATCTGTAAAAGGAAAATAGAAGGTACGCTGGATATAGAATCTGCACTCCCTGGTCAATTCAGTTGTTTAATCATTTTTTGATCCATTTAAGTCATCCAGTTGACCCCAAGCTATCTCAATAATGCTCATTCTCAAGATTCTTCTATATTACTTAAACATGAATTTTGTTTTATTTTCATTTAATTTCATTTCATCTTCCTCAAAGTGCTCGTCTAAGTTTGAGGCTCTCCTGCTGTGATTTATTTTGAATTATGCATAACTGCCACAAGCAAGACAAAGTGATATTAATATATCTACAGAGATCGGAAGAGCGTTTTACTGTGATGGAACATTTGCATACTGTTATCAATCAAATAAGATCGAGCAATCCATTAATAGTCCAAAGCCTAATCTCCAAGATGAGATTTCTCCAAACCAATGAGAATTAATGGAGCCAAGCAAAGATGGTCAAAAGTCAATGGGTTTAGTGCCATACCTTTCCATGGTGCTGAATAGCAGTGGCAATACCACCAGCATTGACCTCAGAGAGAGACTTATCCACATAAAATGTAGCCTTTTGATGAGTATTTTCACCATATCGAAGTGAGCTCTTAAGGGATACAGGTACAGTGAGGCTTCGTAAAAATTTATCTTCAAAAGGCAGAATATATTCCAACTATTAGAACCTAACCCATACAAACAATTCAATTGTGACACCAAATGCCATTATCCTAGGTGCAAAACTTGGCACACAAAATTTGTGAATATGCATTGGACATTGGTAAAGGACTTTACATTTGCTTTTCCTAGCTCTAGAAGAAATTATCAAGCCTGTTGCAACAAGTACCTTCCCCAGGCTGCTTCTACATCCATTCTGAAACCGCAAAATCATAAGAAGCAACATGCTGAAATGCCTTCTAAGCTAGCCTCCTTCTAAACTGCTGGTCATCCTACTTTCCTCTAAGAAATTCCAAGAGTGCTAGGCAGTCTTCTGAATCAATTACAACCAAAACATTCGTGTGGTTCTGTTCGAGGGGAAAAAAATAATTTTTGCCCCGTATTAAATATGACAATATGTTATCCAAAATAAATCGAAGCAATTAATTACCGTACCAGCTTTTATATTTCATTTTCTACTCAGAAATTAGTTTGAGTTTGGCATGAAACAAATGTCTGACTACTATAAATAGATTGATTTTTTCAAGAGCAGTTGAATAGTTTAAGCTTTCATATAACCATATATTCTCTTCAGGCACATTCGAAATCATCATACAGTAAGTCATCAATTTTGGAAAATTTTAGGAGCTAGATCCATGAAATAATTTTTACTGGTTGAATACTACACAAGATGCTGTCACTCCACATGATTTATCTGCTGATTTTACACAATTAATTAATTATTACCCACAAAAATTTAAGGCTGTGTTTTCCAACTAAGACGACATTTTAAGCAAGAATATCAGGCTCGTAGAGGTGCTTTAATTCCCAAGACTAAGGAAATGAACATCAGTATGTTCTTTACCAAAAAATAAAAAAATAAAAATAAACCCATTAATTTATATGGCCCTAAAAATTCTGATTAGGAAAATACTAAACAAGCCTTAGCAGCAGCTCTAATCATGGCAGGGCCACCAATATCAATGTTCTCAATTCCATCCTCGAAAGAAGTTCTGCTTGAAGAGGACACCTTTTCATAGAAAGGATATAAGTTCACCACTACAACATCAAACATACCTGTAAGAGAACTATTTGAGAAGTAGTACTACTATAGATTACGACTATCAACACATTCATCTAAGAGAAATCTGAACGGCAAAAATATTTCCTTCTTTCAAGTAAGATACTCACATAACTTCCGTTAAGGATGTAATACATAAGTCTCATGCATATAACACATATAGCATGTCTTATAACCATTTATCATATCAGATGATACTATTTACAAGAAACTGAATCGCTCAAATCAATTTTTACTCTAACGAGGCACATATTTGGGCCTCAGGTTTTCTATATGACATGGTTATACAGGCACAGAACTACCTCAAGACAAGTGCAGTCAAGACAAGCAAATTCTTAGTTGAGCCAAAAAAAATTCAGTTACTATTTGTTAATTCCACATGGTAAGATGTCAAATGCAATGGTTCAACCACAAAAACAAAATTTCTTTAAAATTTTGAACTAACATGTAACAGAAATCTGTACTTGGCGCCAACATTAGCCAGAAAAACCAAA
This sequence comes from Nyctanthes arbor-tristis, assembly GCA_963692815.1. Lineage (NCBI taxonomy): Eukaryota > Viridiplantae > Streptophyta > Magnoliopsida > Lamiales > Oleaceae > Nyctanthes > Nyctanthes arbor-tristis. The sequence goes on along the minus strand of CAVNYN010257932.1, from coordinate 8,408 downwards.
ATTCAAGAATCATATGAACAATAATCTTCGAAAATTTTAAACATTAAAATGAACAGAATTATGTCCACAAATTGTCTCAAAGTAGCACCAATTAACATCGCCAAAATGGGGAAAAAAAAAAGAACCGTGTCTTCAGGTTTCACTTCAACGTCGAAACGCGAACCCTTGAGAGTCTTGATGAAAATCTTCATTTTTAATTTTATTCGATCGGTGAGAGCCTGAGGGGGAGGATAAGAACTGAAGGATATAGAAGAAACCTGAGACAAAAGCAAGAAATTACATAAAAAAAAGTTGAGCCTACCGAATAGCAAGAAGCAGAAGTCGATTTGGGACTGGAGAGAGCCGTTGGAGTTTGATTTTCTGGTCTGCGAGCACGATGTGAAGAAGAGAGATGGAGTTAACGATGTGAACAAAATGAGGGAGGAGTTAACGATGATTTGGATTTTGATGTTAGGGCTTCTGATTTGGGGGAGATTTCTTTGTGACATAGGGGGTAAATTGGTACATTTGTTTTTTTCAAAAGTTTTTGATTTAATTTTAATATTGTTTTGGAAGTCATACACTAGTTACACAAAAGTTTTTTGAGGCATCTTAATTGGGCTAATTTCCCCTTTTTCTTTTTTAATTGTAATTTTTTTTCCAAAAAACAAATTATATAAATAGATTAGTCATGCACTTCACGGCCCAATCCTATAATATCATTTGGCTGCGCCACTATTTATCTCCCATGTGGCAACTTAGTATTACAGAAAGATGAAGATGGCTAAGCATCATGACCAAACTTTAATTTTAAATGAGTTTTTTAAAAAATTGTCTACCAGCAATAACCCTACGGGCAACTATGAACTATGTTACACTTACATAATTTTTTACATAATCACACTGACTAGGATTCTACTTCTTCATATATCACATCATTTAAACATTACATCACATTTTCTAAAAATTTATGTATAAGTATATTACGTAAAAGAAGAATTAGTCTTCAACCATAGTATTATTAGGGTAAAAATGATATAAAACTATATGTATGGCACCATATGGTACCATACATATATGTGGCGTGCATTGATGCAGGCCACATGATTTTGGTTTCTCATGTGTTATGTCTCGATGCACGTTACATGGTCATATAGCATCATATGATGCCATAACATATGGTGTTATATAGGAACTTATTATTAGCTGTCGTTTTAACGGGTGTGCATTTATAGTGGTTGGGTAGAAAATAACAAGGAGAGGTTGCATTCATCAATGCGATGTGACTCCCACAAGGATTTGAGATTAGTTGATCACGCAATAGATGCCCATTTGCAAATTCATCTTAATGAAAAATAATGAGAAATAAGAGAATTCAACATAATGAAAAATAATGAGAAATAAGCAAGATGATGAATTGAGTTGAATGATGGATATTTAAGTTGAATTAAATGATTAGCCTATATCTAACTTTATATGGTATGACACTATATGGTGAGTTGAGTTGAATGAGTAGTCTATATCTAATACCATATGGTGTTATATGACTCGATATGACACATAGGAAACCACAATCTTGTGGTATGCCTCGATACCCACCATATGGTTGTATAACACCATATTGTATCGTATATATAGTGTTATATTATTTTTAGATATTTGTAACACCCCAAGTTTAGCAATACTAAACTTAGAAATGTTAACCATCATTTAACTTTTAAAATGTAGAATAATAGATCTTTTTCGTTCCTTTGGATAATTCTATAAAAATTTTGGCAGAATCTCCCCGATAAATGAGACAGCCCACCTATAGGAGAAACTCTAACAACAACATAAATTCAACAAATAATGACCAACAACTATCAGATCCTCTGTTAATCTATTCCCAACTCTTTCACAATTAAACGTAAAAGAAATTCAAAGTTTGCATTGTTAGAAGACTAGTAAATTGAAGTTCAAAATGATTAACAAGTAACATCTGAAAAACACGTGGAGTATATCAAACTCCACTAAAAGTAGGATAACTGATAAGAGAACAAAATAATTCAGTTCAAAGTTTAAAACAAGCATTTCTATAGCTAGACAAGCTAGGAAGAGTATTATCTTGTGACTGAGTCCGCTACCAAGTGAACCTCCCCTGCCATCTAACTCTTATTACCTGTGTTGACTCCCCATGCACATGAGATATGCTCATGATATGCAGTGCATTAACTTTCAAAAAGTACGTATCCCGTTGAACTTAAACATTTAAGAATTGTTCTTTTTCTTGGAAAACTTTCAATTTCCATTCTAGAAACTTCATTTTCATCGCGAGCTCACTTGATGTATCATCTAACCAATCAAAATGCAGTGGGTCATTCTTATTTGGAACCAGATTCAATTCTACCGGCAGTACCACCGAAGCGGTAAACATTTCATTCAATACCCCCATGCCCCATTTCCTACTCACATTCTTTCATGATATAGGGATACATCAATTCCTTTTCTTTTTCAAAATTTTGGGATACATAATTTTATAAATACTTTCAACCTTCATAGCAAAACATTCATCTTTTGAAATCATGACCATGCATGTTACATGATGAAATGACATGACATGACATGACATGAATAGGCATATATCCAACAATGTAAGCATCATTCCATAACTTTCACATTTAACAATTAATCATTCATCAACAAGCTAACAATATAGCACATTACCTATACGTCATCCTTCAACATATAATGGACTCAAGGGTGGAGTTTACTTACCTCAAGTCTTTAAGATATTTACTTTTAGCGAGTGGAAGGCCTTTAACTGCTTTCAAGATCAATGTACCACGAATCCTAGTATAATCATTTAACAAGTGAGACACAAAGTTCTCATATCATTCATTTGACTTAAAAATCCATGTAATGATTACATCTTAGCTCACATTCAAGCAACTAAGATTTAGCTCTCATAAGCAAATAGTATTGTCATGTCTTAATTAACAATTTCACATACTTTCTCACAATCTCATACTTTAATTTCACATGCCAAATTATTCTTAAATTTAAGCTATTGTTGAGACACAACTACTTTTTATCACCTTCATTCATTGCATAAATGGTTTCATCTAGGCATTTTATCAAATACTTTATTTGCATAAAGAAAATTAACTCATTCTTTTATCTTTCAACATGCATCTAAGTTCCAAACCTTAAAGATTATCCCACAAAAGGTTTATCACACATAAAAGAGCTCATAAAAGTAACATTTGATATGTCAAACTTATTCTCCGGTAAAACTGGCAGGTTGTACAAAAAGTACCATAAAAACTTCTATAGGCCTCCAAATGATGTCATTCTAATTTTAAATGAAAGACAACTCACAGAAGGTCGTTTTCCAATTCGAATCACCCTAAAACACGCTGTATACTATGAGTTATGACCGTTCAAAGTCAGAGGGCAGAACCTAAAACACCATGCCAAATTCATTTAAGCTGTTCCTCAAACATGTAATATTTACATCCAATATATTACCCTTTTACTCATCTAACAACATTCATTTGGACATAAAACATACATAACATAAACTTTATGCATTTGTATCTAGCTAGTTTCTTGAACTATTTCTCAAAGGATACAAGCTACCTATGAACTTGGCACTAATATTGAAGGGTAAATGAAACATTCATTACTTACCTTAGATTGGGAGAGAGAGAGAGCTAATTGAAAAATATGGATGAATCAATTCTTCATGAATGGAAATGGAGGCTAGGGTTAAGAATGAGCTTAAAAGGGTTTTTGGCTAAACTTTTGATTTTGAGCAATATAGTCCCCCAATAATAGTCTTGTTTAATTAAGTCCAAGCCTAGTTTATTTCTTTCCTCGTCCCTCCTAAAATAACATGTGCAATTAAATACATAGTAAACAATGTGCATAAATATATACTCAAGAACACAATTGCACATAAATAGGATTCATTTTAGACACATTGATCATTATAGCTTCTAAGTCCTTCCACTGCAAAATCATAGAAAGTAAAATTCATTAACAATGATAAACATAACCAAAATAATAAATTTTGACAACGTATTAAAATTAAATAAATTCATATGATGAGGAAAAGTAAGCACGGCGTTACACTTTCTTCCCCACTAAAAAGAAATTTCGTCCTCGAAATTAAAGCTCACCAAAAAGATGAGGATACTTGTCGCGCATATCAACCTTGCGCTTCCAAGTAGCTTCCTCGATAGCATAATTCCTCCAAAGGACTTTAACCAATGCCACTTTCTTATTCCTCAATTCCTTCTCTGTCCTCTCTTAAATTTTGACAGGCGACTCTTCATAAGTTAAATCATTACAGAGATCTAATGAGTCGTAACTAAGAACATGAGAAGTATCTAGGATGTACTTTCTTAGCATCGAGACATGAATACATTATATACCCCTGATAATGCTAGTGGCAATGCAATATGGTAGGCCAAGTCACCAACTCTGTCAAGTATCTCGAAGGGTCCCACATAACGAGGACTCAACTATCCTTTCTTTCCAAATCTCATAACGCCTTTCATGGGTGCCACTTTCAAGAAAACTTTATCACCGACTACAAATTCCAATGGCTTCATCTTCTTATCAGTATAGCTCTTTTGCCTACTCTGAGCTATTTTCATCCTTTGCTTGATTTTCTCTACCTTCTTAGCTGTCTCCCAAACAATATCAGGACCTAGTACTTTTTTTTCTCCGACCTCATCCTAATGTACTGGTGATCTACATTTTCTCCCATATAATGCTTCATATGGTACCATGCCAATTGTAGCCTGATAGCTATTATTGTAGGCAAATTCAACCAAAGGAAGCAATTCCTCCCAAGTACCTGGAAAGTCAATAATACATGCTCTTAACATATCTTCTAAAGTCTGGATGGTTCTCTCCGATTGTCCATCTGTCTGGGGATGAAAAGTTGTACTAAAGTTCAACTGCGTACCCATCGCCTTGTGTAGACTCTTCCAAAATGAAGAAGTAAATTTTAGGTCATGATCAGATACAATGGATACGGGAATCCCATGAAATCTAAAAATTTCTGCCACATACAGTACCGTGTACTTCTCCATTTTATAAGTAGTCTTTACTGGTAAGAAGTGTGCTGACGTGGTAAGTCGATTTACAATCACCTAAATGAAATTATACCCATTCCTTGTCATAGGCAAGCCAAGCACAAAATCCGTGCCAACTCATTCCCATTTCCACTCTGGAATCATGAGGGATTGCAAAAGGCCTGAAGGTCTTTGATGTTCAGCCTTAACTTGTTGACAAGTAAGATAATGCTGAACAAAATCTACCACATCACGCTTCATGCCGATCCACCAAAAGTGTTTTCGTAAATCTTGATACATCTTCGTACTCCTAGAGTGAATTGAATATGGAGTATTGTGGGCTTCTCTCAAAATTTCTTTCTTCAACTCTCTATTATCAGGGACAACAAGTCTACCGTCATATCGAAGGACTCCATCATCTGTGATAACAAAATCAGAACATTTTCCCTCAGCCAACTTAATTTGAAACTTCAGTATAAGAGAATCTTCAGGTTGCAAAGACTTAATCCTCTCTAGTAGTGTCGGTTTTAAAGTTAGATTGGTGAGGTAGCCTAATTCACCTCGACGAACAATCTCCAATTCTATCTTTTGAAGATCCATTAACAATGGCTTCTGGACAACTTGCAAGGTGGCTACTGACCCTTGGCTCTTTCTACTAAGTGCATCAGCAACTATATTAGCCTTCCCTGGATGATAATTTATTACACAATCATAATCCTTTACAAGCTCCAACCATCGACGTTGTCTCATGTTTAGCTCTTTCTGTGTGAAGAAATATTTGAGACTTTTATGGTTAGTGTAGATTTCACACTTCACCCCATACAAATAATGCCTCCAAATCTTCAATGCAAAAACAACTACAGCTAACTCAAGGTCATGAACAGGATAATTCTTCTTATACTCTTTTAGCTCCCTTGAGGCATAGGCAATTACATTGCCATGCTGTATTAAAACACAACCAAGCCCTTTCATTGAAGCATCACTATAAATGACAAATCCTTCATTACCTTGTGGGATTGTCAAAATAGGAGCAGATGTCAACTGGTTCTTTAACTCTTGAAATCTTCATATTTTTCCTAATCAACTGGGTCAAAGGTGAGGTAATTTTGGAAAATCCTTCAACAAACCTCTGATAGTAGCCGGCTAACCCAAGAAAACTACGAACTTCACCAACATTGACTAGTGTTGCCCAATTTTGAACTGCTTCAATCTTACTACGATCAACTGCAATGCCTTCTTTTGATACAATATGCCCCAAGAATGGCACTTGATCCAACCAAAACTCACATTCTTAAATTTGGCGAAGAGTTTCTTTTCCCTGAGTATCTGAAGTACTATCCTCAAATGCCTTTCATGTTCTTCCTTTGACCGTGAGTAGATCAAAATGTCATCAATGAAAACAATAACAAATTGATCCAAGTACTCCTTAAATACCCGATTCATCAAATCCATAAAGGCTACAGGGGCATTAGTCAAGCCAAACGGCATCACAAGAAACTTATAATGTCCATATCTAGTATGAAATGCAGTCTTTGGGATGTCTTCTTCTCTAATCCTCAATTGATGGTAGCCAGATCTCAAATCAATTTTTGAGAAATAGGAGACACCACAAAGCTGATCAAACAGGTCCTCAATCCTCGGCAGTGGATACTTATTTCTCACTGTCACCTTGTTCAACTCTCTGTAGCCTACACACAGCCTCATAGAGCCATCTTTCTTCTTCACAAACAAAATAGGAGCACTCCATGGTGAAAAGCTAGGTCGTATGAACCCCTTATCCATGAGATCTTGGAGTTGCTCCTTCAGTTCTTTAAGTTCAGTAGGTGCCATGCGATAAGGTGCTTTAGACACTAGAGCCATTCCAGGGACCAAGTCAATGACAAACTCGATCTCTCTTTCAAGTGGCAAGCCACGGAGATCATCTGGAAACACATCTAGGGATTCTTGAACAATCGAAATTTATTCAATACTCGACTCTACCTTAGCCACCTCAATCACTGAAGCTATATAAGCTATACAACCCTTATTCAACATTTATCGGACTTTCATCGCTGATATAATCGAAATAGAGGGTTTCACCTTGCTCCCAACAAAACAAAAGCTAGGATAATTAGGGGGCTCAAATATCACCTTTTTGTTGTGGCAGTCAATAGAAGCATGATATTTGGATAGCCAGTCTATTCCTAGTATAACATCGATATCTTGGATATCCAACATAATGAGGTCTCCCGACAATAATTTCCCGTTCAATACTATTGGATAATTTTTCAAAACATGATCCGAATTCATTACTACTCCTGATGGTATAGACACACTAAATGAGATTGGCATAGGTGAAAGTGGGCCATTCAATTTCTCAACAAAAGTAGGACTAACAATGGAATGAGTAGTCCCAGAGTCGAACAAGGTAGTAGCTAACTTGTTACATACAAGTACATCTCCTACAAGGTAACGTATATTCACACGCAGTTTAATCATATTAAATGATAAAAATCCTCGACTTGAATACTATTAGTTTCCTGATACAACTGTCGATGCATCGTTAGTCTCCTTCATAGACATTGTGTAAACTCGTGCCTTCGTAGATCGGAAGAGCGTCGTGTAGCAATCCTTAGCAAAATTCCGATCTCTGGCTTTCCACAGTTATAGCACACACCCTTGCCTTGCAAAAATTCTCCAAGGTGCTCTTTGCCCCATTTAGGACAAGCCTTCTTTTGTTGTTTGTTTTGATTTTGTCTAATCTTTTGGTCACTTCTTCTATTTTTTCCACTATTACTCCAACCTTTAGAATTTCCACTTTTGTACTTATGATTAGCTTGCGGAGTTTTGTACTCTTCCTTACTCATAAGTTGTGCCTTTTCTACCAATAATGACTTGTTGACCACTTCTCGGTAAGTGGAGAGCTCAAAGGGTGTCACTGTTCGTTTGATTTGTGGCTTAAGTCCTTCCTTAAAGCGTCTTGCCCTCCTCGCTTCTGTTGCCACTAAGTCTGGACCAAATTTAGCTAGACGAGCAAATTCAGCTTCGTATTCTGCCACTGATTGATTTCCTTGCACCAATTTTATGAATTCTGACTCCTTCTGCTAGCGGACGCTTTGTGGAAAATATTTGTCATTGAAAGCTGCAACAAACATCTCCCAAGTAAAAGGATTCGTGTCATTTTCATATTGGCGTTGCACCATCAACCACCAATCATATGCATCACCCTGGAGCATGTATGCGGCGAACATAACCTTTTCATCATTAGTGCAATTCAAAACTGAGAATGCCTTTTGAATTTCAGTGAGCCACTTCTCAGCCTCCAATGGATTAGTACTTCCAGCAAATGATGGAGACAACTTCTTAAACTCTACAATTTTCCCAAAT
>CAVNYN010257931.1:0-21639 GCA_963692815.1 Nyctanthes arbor-tristis | reverse complement strand
CGACGCTCTTCCGATCTTGCATGATGGTTGATTTGTCCTAGCAATGTTCAAATACAATCTAGTGATTTGACATAATATCAGTCGTTGATGTCATCACATCATTACTCTCACAAATCACATCAATAGCCCGTATTTTGTCACATTATCTATCCAGTATCGTAACAGATTCACCCCGTATACTGTCGAACTTGATATTTTTTCCTCCGTTTTCATTCTAAATCCATGATTAGAAAAAGACGTCCATGAGTCTTACGCACAATAATGAAATATACATTGACAGACATGAGTCTGCGCACTTTTGGACATCTTTCTTCATGTTGTCTACTTATGCGACATTCTTTTTAGTGATGTGACAACAAATTCTTAGTGGGCACTGGAGGCGCTTGAACTTTGAACTGAACGTAACAGCATTTCAGCTACATTTCAAAATGAAAATCGGTAAAATCGATTTATTATCAATGGATCAAGGCATTAACAATATATTTTTTAGTAACTTGATACGTGATTCTATCATTGTGAATAAAGTTTGTATCACCATTAAATTTTTTAACAAATGATTATATGCAAAAAAATTGCTCTTTGATCATGTGCACAAATAAGAAAGAGCAATAGGTGTATCTTGATTGAGAAGAGAAAAGAGTTGGGGTTTTGAAGCATGGAGAATCATCGATGTGTTTCTTAGAATTTGTGGAGAAATGTAATTACTTTAAATAGAGAAGAGGGTTGGAAAGGATGTGACTCGAATTTGAGTGAAGACACCAATAAGAGATATACCTTTTCACTGAGCTATCTCCTTGGCCATTAAAATACAACAGATATTAAGGATGTGTTTTCAGTTTTTATTTAGAAACAACTTTTACAATTACAACCTTTCCTAAAGAAATTGGAAGAAATGACTTGCTCTTGTTTAATAGATAGAAGAACAACTGCGACCGAGCAAATGTCAGTTTTAGCTTCAGAATTTGGGCCCATTTGATTTATTTCCAAGACAACAGAGACCGAAGCAAGCACTCTTTAACTATACAAGGTACGTGTCCTTCTATCATCATTTCATGAAAATGTTAAAAACCTTTCAAAGATTTTGTATCAAAATATCTCACACCTTGTGGCCTACATCAATGCACATTAAATCGTCGATATATTTTAAGGTCAAGTGTCTTGCATTCATACAGGCCAAATAAAATAGGAGGTAACTTCCTAGAAGTTTTTGAACACTAACTTAATTTAAAACTCTCTTTTTCATTGCTACATCTCATTTTCTTTCCTATCTTCTATTCCTCTAAAGTCTCGCTATTTATTTGTAATTATTGAAGTAATATTTTACAAAATAGAATAAATTTTACTTTTTATCTTTAAATTATTTTTCTCCCAATCATACAACACACATGAGTAAGATTGTCAATTTAGTCCTATTTTGTAAAATATTATCTGAATAATTACTTACATACAATATTTTCCATTTCTTTGACTACATGTGCACAATGTACTAGACCTGATCTCCCAACATGTGTGTGTCTAGCAGTGAATAGTGGGAGATCATTTTTCACACGATGTACATTCTTACTCTTATTGTTCATATGTAAGTTCCTTGAAAACACCGTATCTTGTAGTAGCAACAATACGAGAAGCTCGAACTGTTGCTTCTTTATGTTAAAGCATCAAAAGGATCCTCATGTCCCCCCTCCCCGACACAACTCAGTTGGTGAAAAGAATGGGCATAAGGCTGTTCTCTATTTTACTGGCAGCCGCAGTGTGTGGGTTCGAATTCTACCAAAGACATGGAGGAGAATCTCTTGTGGGTGTCAATATATAAGTAACTGCGATTTACATCCTCGACACAGGCGCTAGAGACGAAGTAGGTGGGACCCTCAAGTTTAGGGTTCAAACCTTTTGAAAAGATCCTCAGACGAATGGCTAGGTGGGCTGCAGCCCAATTTTTTTTCATGTTTATATACATGTTTATGTATGTGCGTCTATATATATATATATATATATATATATATATATATATGAAATCAGCCCATTGAACCCATTTCAGCCAATTGATTACATATTCCACAAAGGCCAAGAAAATCCTAGAATTTAAGTGTTACGTCTCTTTGGTCATTTGGAATATGAAAAAATTTCGGAAAACGGAAAGTTTGTCTTTAGGCATTATGTGTTCGGTTCATTGAATTACGGCTTCAACATTCAAGAATCAACATATTTTTTTTCATCTTTTGTGAATTGTCGTGCGCACTTTCTATTTTTTACTATAATTATCTTATAACTTCCGTAATTTTTTTTTTTTTTTGGCTTTTCTTTCATGTTTTGCTTAATTGATATGTATTTATTGGATTGTTTGTTCCATTTTTCAATCGGGCAGTTTAGCTAACAAATAAATATGATATATGATTTTGACAAATAATTATATCCCTTAGATTAAGATAATCTTGCGAGATGTATTTATCTTACCAAAATTAATTATATTAAGATAAACTTCATCTTTTTGTATTTAAAGAAAAAATTCTTCATTTCTATATTAATCTCAAATAAACCAATTATAACTCTCAACTTTCAAACCCTTCCTAACCAAAATTAAAAATTGAAAATTCATTTCACCAAATTAAATACTTGGAAATCAAATTAAAAATTGAAAATTCATTTCACCAAATTAAATACTTAGAAATCAAAATTAAAATTAAGGTACACATCTCAATAAGAAAACACTTCAATTTATACACAAGCCAAACTTCCAAAATCTCCACTTGTTGACTGAATAAAAATTGCATTTCTCCATTTCTACAAGTCTACAATATTTTCAACAAACTTCAAACAAATTTTTATAGTAAAAATAATCAAACTTTTCTTCTTTCTTTTTCTTTTTGTGCTTAAAAAAAATTAAAAATAAGTGGAAATTTTTGAAGTGTTGGAAATTTTTGAAGTGTTTAATTTGATAATTCACAGTAGCATTAATTTTTTTTACTTTGTTTTATGAAGCTTTTCTAAAAAATTGGTTTTTCTAGCGCTCAGTCTTAATGATTCATTTTACATTTTTACTTTTGGCCTACAATGTTTTGATTTAACTGTCACTAATTTTGGAGAAATATATTTTTATTTTTCGATTTTGATTTATTTACAAGTGTTTGAAGAAGAAATCTATAATATGTTTAATTGAGATAAATATAGAAATGAAGATTATCTTAATATATGATCTATATATTTAATTAGTATGATGAATACACGCCATAATATTATGTTAATCTAAAGGATATAATTCCAGGTCAAAATCATGTGTCATATTCGTAGGTTAGTGGAACCGCCCCATTTTTTAATTGGAATATAATTAGATGATTGCAATTGTTATATGAATAATGTAGTTTGACATCATAAAAATTTTGAAAAATACCCAAATTTTGAATAAGAGTGTGACAAAGCCCAAACTCATTAATTTCAGCTTGTGCCAAAAAAAAAAAAAAGGAAGTGTGTGTGTATATATATATATATATATTGTTCTTGCATATATCTCTCTCTCTCATACATTTATTTATTTATTTGAAAATTTGAATAACTATCTCATTATGTTTTCAACTGTGCATAAAAAATGTCCTTGGTTCTCCTCACAAAAAAAAAAAAAAGGAAAAAGAAAGTGCTTGGTTTACTTTGTAGATAAATCATAAATGTTTTTGTTCATTGAACAATTGTAATTTCGAGTTTTCTAAATTTCAGTTCATACTTTTGTTTTCCAGTTATTATTTCTGGATTTTGCATACATATATATTTTTTGTTATTTTTTTTTTCTTTTAGTTGGAAACTGATGATTGATATGTTTTTTTAACAGTAAAACCTCATTGAGTACAAGCTTAGTTACTAGGTAATTCGATACCTTGTTTTGATTTTTCTTTTTATTTATTTATTTTTTTTGTTTGGTTGGGATATAGTTGTTTCAGATGAATTGCAGTTCCCCTTAACTTCTAAATCTAGCTCTGTCCCATCCTCTACTTTAGATACATCTATTCTATTCGAGTCTATGAAGATATACAAATGGCGCAATTGCAAACATTGACCTTGGCACATTTACGGCCAAATGCCACCAAGAGACTGTTGGACGATAAGTCGACAACAGTGTAGTTTTCTTATTGGCCTTTCATTTTTTCTATATTAACAAAATATCCATCGGAGTTCATGTCAATATATATATATATATATATATATCCATCCATAGGAGTTGACTACTGCCAAAAACCAGTAGTCTAGCAAAGGAAGAAACCAAAAAAAAACAGCAGTGATGGAAGAGGAAATTTTCATAGCTGTATCCACAATTTTTAACCATTATTGATCCAATTAATAAAACCATATTCAGGGAATTAGTGGAAATTACATAGCTTTCAGTATCCACAAATTTTAACCACTACTTATCCTAGTAGTTTTATCAAAACACTGTACTACATGTATGAAAGCTGGCAAGCCTAGTAAAAAAATTGTTTGCTGGGAAGAGCAAATTAAACGGATCTATCAAGGCTGGGGAACGTGATCTGCTACCTGTAAGCAAATAGTTATAATTGAGATAAATGTACAGTGATTAAGGGATTGGTGCGGATCGAGTGATTGGGACAAATTGAGGGATTGAGGATCAAGATATCAAGGACTGATTACCATGAAAATGTAGCATCATTTGTCCCATTTCCTATTTTATCACACTAGTTAATAGCACGTACTTTGCACGTGAATTTGAAATATTGTTATAATTTTTCTTGTAGTGTTGCTAATTTTTAAAATAATTATTCAAGCTAAAAATGCTTTATTGCTATGAAGTGCAATAGTTGGGAATTATATGTGCAATTAACCTAATTTTGTTGCCTCCCTCTCTTTTTGAACGTTTTCATATTATTTTCTAGTTTGGCGGAAAACCACATAAACATCACCGATATTCTTTTTTTTTTTTTTTAGTCTTTCTATTTTATACAATGTGGAAATAGAGGGAGAGATGGTACTTAAAGGAGAGTCGGGTGTGATTCGGATCCAGTCAAGCCACAAACATCGAAGGTTTTATTGGGATCAAATTGTAAAAACAAGAGATGTTTTAACTATCTCCTAACGTTTATTTGTTTTTATTGGTCAAAAAAGAGTTATAAGATGAAATAAAATACTACAAAATAAAAGAAATAGGTGTTGGGGGACTATATGGGACTATCTGCGTCGAGCGTTGTAATGTGGTCCAATAAATATTTCGGGAGCTTAACCAATTAACACTTCGAGAACTGTATTGCATGCTATGGGCCAACATGCTATTGCAGTTCTAAAATATACCTCCGTTTCAAAAGATGGTCTAATTTTTTCACATTGATTAAGAAAAGTTTATTTAATAGTATTAGAAAAGTAAATTTTAGCATCATTTCCCTATTACACTATTTTATTTATTAATTACTTCACTTTGATAATTCTATTTTTTTTATAACTATGCATATTAAATAGGGGTATATAAGAGAAATAATATTTTAACTATATTTTAAAAAGCAAATTGGACTATATTTTTGGACGGATGAAAAAAGAAAATCGGACCCATCTTTTTGGGACGGAGTTAGTACTAAAAGGTTTTGAGCTTGAATGAATTTTATTGAATGAACTCACGTACAATTTATAGGTTTACAATGAAGTAATGAGCAAGTAATACACTAATTACAGAATATATTATAGCACCTCTAAATATGGTACAATACAATAATAAGTAAAGAAATTTCCAAGAATATGTTGGGGCTCTATTTTTGCCTGTATTATTAGAGAAATCTACAGATGAGTCACATAATCTGGAATATTCTCAATACGCCCCCGCAAGCGCAAGGGTCCTGGAAGGACACTAAGCTTGAACCGAGTTAACACAAATGGAGCACGAGCCAAGGTCTTGGTGAAGGAGTCAGCTAATTGATCACTAGAATGAACATGGGCCACACGAAGAGCATTGTTAGAAACTTGATCCTGAACAAAGTGGAAATCAATCGCAATATGTTTCATGCGAGAATGGAAGACTTGATTGGAAATAAGTATGTAGCACCAACATTGTCACAATAAATAGTAGCAGATTGAGGAAGAGACACCAAGAGTTCCCAGAGAAGATTATGAATCCAATTAACTTTAGCGGTGCCAGCTGCAATAGCACGATATTAGGCTTCGGTAGTAGAAGGAGCTACTGTAGTCTATTTTTTAGAACTCCAGCTAATAGGATTGCCCCCAAGAAAGATGACATATGCGGAGGTGGAATGACGAATGTCAGCGTCACCAACCCAATCAGCATAAGCAAACCCATGAAGAGATAAAGATGAGTGAGAAGAGAGAAACAATCCATAATGTGCAGTTTCCTAAATATAGCGAAGGACCCGTTTCACAGCAAGCCAGTGTTTAGTAGAAGGAGAGTGCATAAATTGTGCCAATTTGTTAACAGCAAAGGTGATGTAGGAAAAAGTCAAGGATAAGTATTGAAGAGATCCCAAAACTTGACGAAATTCAATAGAATTATGAGGCGGAGAACTATCAGACACTTGAAATACATCAGTTGCTGAAAGAGGAGTACTAACAGCTTTGCATGTATACATATTGGTTCTTCGAATGAGCTCCAAGATATATTTAGACTAAGAGAGAAACAAACCATGGCTAGTGTGAAAAGCTTCAACACCAAGAAAATAACTAGGTAAACCGAGGTCTTTAAGAGAAAACCAAGATGACAACTTATGAACAAACTGAGTAATAGCAGCAGAACTTCCTGTCAAGATAATATCAACATACACCAAGAGTAATATAGTCACTCATCCAGAGGAATAGATAAATAAAGATGTATCACTGCGAGAATTGTAGAACCCATAATTAAGGAGAAAAGTGCAGAGCTTACGTTACCATGCTCGTGGTGCTTGGCAGAGGCCATAGATGGCCTTGTGTAAATGACAAATATAGTGAGGAGATGAGGCATTAGAATACTCAAGAGGCTATTCCATATAAACACAGTCGGACAATGTGTCACATCTCCCAATTCTTATTACCTTATTTTCTTGTATTGGTAGCGGAAGCATTTGAGAAATTAATTTCGATTTAGAATTTAAAGGCAAAACTTTACAAATACGAGTCAAACACTATTGCGGCCACCCTCAACAAAACATCGGCCATACACTGAAATCTCGAGTACATATACGTATCTTCTCCATCCTTCGGACGATCCGGCCTACACCATTGCCTACACTCTTTCCCTACCGACGCTCTTCCGATCTAGATTGTTAAAGGGAAAGGAAGGGGGTGACTACAACATACTCGTGAGTAACAAAATATTTTGATTCATCTTTCATTTAAGAAATGCATTTCAAGAAAATCATGTATTCCATAAAGTCTTTGGATGTACAAAGTCTTTAGATATAAAAAGGGCCCTATTACCAGTTAAACTACTACTCGTAGTACGCACATGATTCAAGATAACCAAGATCACGTAGCAAGGCCATAATACTACAAAGATTACCACATATCTAAAATGACCAAGATCACATAGCAAGATCATATTACCACAAAGCAAAGCAAAATAGATAGAGTATTAACTAGTGATTCGAACACAACAAATCAATTATAATGACGATGCATAAAAAATCCATGCATATTTTATGAAAACGTTATAAACAAAAGAAAGAGAATCAAAGCATTTGTTACTTATCTCTCATAGATTCCTTGAATAAGGCTTCTGAATAAACTCTCCAAAGAAAATAACTTATTAGACCCCTATCTTGTAACATCCCGTGAAATTCCTCTATTTGAAATAGTGATATCTTCGGAATAATAATTGGTTTTGAAATTTAACTATAAGTAATCCATGAGTAAATCTCGTAATTGAATGTCTAGTCGAGACATTTTATATGAATTTGAAGACATTTTTGTTTAGTTGTCAATTACTCGAATGTATGTCAATGTCCTCATCGGTTATAGAAATTTGTTACAAGAACGATTAAATTTAATCGGGTAGTAAATTTTGAGACGGAAAAGATTCTTAATGTAATGATATGATGTTTCACTAGTATAGTCGGAAATACAAGGACTTAGTTATCGACTTTAATAGGTAAAGGAGTTTACTAAGAGAAAAAGGAAAGATCTTAGACACTTGGATCCAATAGGTTTCTTTCCACATGGATTGAATCCAAGACCCACATTTGGCACCTTGATTAACTAAGAAGCATTCCTATCCGTCCAATTTAACTCATTGCTATGGACAAGTGGGAGTCTTTGTATTAGTGGAACTCAAAGTCTTTAGGAAACAAGAATAAAAATTCGTCCATAAATTGTGCATGGCTTTGGAAACTCACAAAATACTTTCAAAAGCTCTATTTTATCTCTCCAAACAAGGCTTAGCTCATACACATTTAGAACCCACATTCTAAAGGTTATTTTGATCGGAAGAGCGTCGTGTAGCAAGGATTTGAGAGTGTTTTGTCATTGATTAACAAGTCTTCATTTCAAAGTCTTAAGCAAGCAAGGTGAGTAATCCATTTCTTTGGTTTATTTGCATGCATAAGTTTCAAGAAAATGTATGTGTTTTGATTATTGTTAAAATGATCTCTTGCATAAGAAGTGATAGAGTTCCTCTACCCATTTTGTATTGTTTGCTTTGATTTGATCCATGTTAATTGTTATGGATTGAAAGTTTGGAAATCCGGTAAAAGCAAACCGGAAATTGTTATGAATCAATTGTGTTGCCATTACCATATTGGTATTTAATAGGCAACGAGGCGCCATGGGTAGTAGGAACTTCTAGTATTTGGGGCCCTATAATGTGTTCAAAAAGGTTTGTGCATCTTAATGTTCTTAAGATTGAAGCATGAAATGATTTCTATAAACCTTTGGTAAACTGAATTAATGCATTACTCACGGGGTATTTTTATACTCACCTTTTATGTGAATACTCTTTTATAGATGATCCATCGAAGAATTGTTGAAAGAAAAGCTGAGGAATGGAGGATGTCGCATAACGCAAGCCAAGTTATGCATGTAATAGAAATTGATCTTTGGGCTTATTATGAGGATGATCTCATGTTTGTTCTGTATTTGGGAACCTCATATGAGTTCGAGATCTTTTGTGCTTTCTCCCTCAATCTTTTGCACCATGACAAGATTATGAGGGATAGGCCAATGTTTCTTATTTAATTAAGTATGTGTATGGAAGCCAATTTAACTAAATAAAACTTGGCTTTTCTAGAAAGTTTTGACACAAGATTTTGAATCCTAATTTTACTTGTAAGGGTTTCCCAATCTTGTGTTCGGTTTTAATATATATACAAAGTGACTTTTATTTATTGTGTTTCATGTTCTCTATATAAACACTACACTTTAAAAGAATTAAAAACGACAAACAACACTACTTCATCTAATAAATGAAAGAAAGTTGATTGGCAAGTCATGCCCTCGGTATTGGACAAGAGTTGTAAAAAAAGAAATTTGTAACGCTTCCAACAAATTCATTTAGTAACAAAACTTTAACCAATGTTTTCGATTTATCGAGAGATTTGACATATCTATTTTTCAAAGATAGTTTTGAAGAGATCTTTTATAATGGGATATAAGAGAAAAAGAGAGTTTAAGAGAGAGGTGTGGTCGACAAGGGGGGGGTGGTTTGAGAAAAAGTTTTGAGGAAATCTTTCACTTTACTTTCTATTTATAGTTGTAGGAATTTAATTGCTTTTAATACTTCATTGAGTTCCACCAATAAAAAAAAGACAAGTGACATGTTAGACATCATACACTTGTAGGGGTGGCTTGGCTAAACTAGGTTCGTTTATTACTCAAGAGATCTTTATATTTTATGTCGTCTTGTAATTTAGTCACCTTACTTTGATTTATGTTGATCGAGGACCACAATCTTTCTTTGGCATTAATTGAGTAACAATTTTGTAATATTTTAATACAATTTAGGCAATTATTCCATCATCGTTAAAATAACAGCCACATAACTTAATTGAGGGTTAAATTTTCATCTAATGTTACACAATGTGCCTTGCAAAAATGCATTATTAACATCCAGTTGCCGCAAGATCCAACCCCAACTAATAGCAAGAGATGGTACAAGAAAAATGGTAGTCGGTTTGACAACTGGATTAAATGTCTCAGTAAAGTCTAATTCCAGGTCTTTGGTGAAACCCTTTGGCAATAAAGCGGGCCTTATATTGAGCAATAGAACCATCAGGATGCCTTTTGATTTTATAAACCCGACAACATCCAATAATATTCTGAGAAGAAGATGGTGGAACTAAGGTCCAAGTATTGTCACGCCGAAGAGCTAAGATTTCATCATCCATGGGTTGACGCCAATTAACACATTTGTAAGCTTGTTTAAAGGTAGAAGGCTTAGTTTAAGTATAGTCTGGAGAGAAGGAAGTGTGGTAATAAAAAAAAAAATTTGGTTTAAAGATTTGATTTTGAGCACATGTAACTGGTCGACGTGCCCCTGTAGATGGTGGTGAAGAAGATGATACAGAAGGATCACATAGAGTTAGTGGGAGAAGGGGAGACGGGTGAAAGAGCTGAAGGTGGTGACGTAGATAAACATAGAGAATCAGAAGTACTTACCAAAGAATGAAAAAAAGAAACAGGTACAGCTGGTGAGCCGGTCGGAGTGGCAGAAGGCGGCGCTATGAATGGCAGAACTGAAGTAGAAGCTGTATGGCTTACTTCTGAAGGCTGGGAAGGAGGAGGAACTATATCTGAAGGCTTAGATGAAGAACAAAAACAGTGAGCAAGAGTGGTATAGTCGAGAGAAGAGGCACTAGTCTTTTTGTACAGGAACATATTCTCAAAGAAAGACAACAAGACAAGAAAGAAAGATTTTACATGATTTAGGATCAAGGCAAATGAAGGCATGATAGGAAAGAGAAACTCCTAAAAATACACAAGGGCGGGAGCTAGATTCCAACTTATGCTTGTTGTAAAGGCGTAGCCAAGGGTAACATAGACACCCAAAAACTCTAAGTGAGATATAGGACGGTGAATCCCCAAATAATTTTTCATATGGTGATAAGGGATGTATTGGAGATAAAGGCATTCTATTAATCAGATATATAGCACATTTAAATGCATAAGTCCAGAAGTAAAGTGGTATTTGAGCATTGTGTAGCAATGTTACACCGGTTTCAACTACATGCCTATGTTTTCTTTCAGCCGAACCCACATGTTCAGGAGTGTATGATGGTGAAATCAAATGTTGAATTCCATGAGTAGAGAGAAAGTGTGATAAACCTATATATTTACCACTTCCATCTGTGTAGAGAGTTTGGATTTTAGTATCACAGAAATTTTCCACTAAGGTTTTGAATTGTTTAAACACCAGTGTCAACCTAGTATATTTCATAAAATAATCTACGAAAAGCACATAGTAATGAAATTTATCATGAGATAAGACAGGTACGGGACCCTAGACATCTAAATATAGTACTTGGAAGAGGTTTATCACAATTAGTTGAAGAATAATGAAATGCCAACACAGACATGAGTCAGATGGCTTATTGGAAGAAGAAACGGAAATATTATTCCTATCTAAAATAGTTTTTTGAATGTAAGAAGATGGGTGACCAAGTCTTTGATGCCATAAATTGGAAGAGAGTGCTACGAAGGCTGAAGAAGAATTCTTAGAGGAGCGAGGACGCCATTCATAAAGGTTATGCCTACTCCGGCCGTTTGCCAAGGACGCCCCTGTACTCAAATCCTTCACAACAAAAGAAGAGGGAAAGAATTCAACTGAGGTATTATTTTGTTTGCAAAACTGATTGACTGATATTAAATTGCGTTGAATCTTAGGAGCATATAATACATCATGCAATATAAAGGAAGCAGAGGGAGAATTGAGTTCAGAAGTGCCAATATGGGAGATAGGAACACGTTTACCATTACCCACGACGATATCTTCATTGCCCACATAATTTGAATACATGGATAGATTTTCAAGGTCTGAGGTAATATGATGTGTTGCCTCCTATGAAGAATCCAGTTACTGGAACAGGTAGAGTTGTTATCTACCGTTAATGCTTGTGGTCGAGAAAGAGGAGAAGATGGCAAGCCTCGGGTTCTACAATTTTTTGCACTGTGCCCAGGTGAATCACATAATTGACAAATCACAAGGGAGGTGTCAGGCTGACCTTGAGAGAAGGGATTCGACGTGCCAGTCGAGTACTGATTAAAGGGAAGAAAATATCCAGTTGATGAAGAAGAATTGAGCCCACGGCTACGTTGAGAAGAACGTCGACGGCCACTTTGAAAGGAATAAGCACTTTGAGAATAATCATTAGGAAATCTATTCCGGTTCTGATCATTGAAAGGGGCGTCAAATCTGTAGCTGTAGTTTCCTCCACGGCCCCTACCACGGCCTCAATAGTTTGATCTTCTTTGTGTATATTGTGCTGTAATTTGAGAGTTATCTTCCTTGGGTTCAGCAGGTTCACGAAGAAGTTCCTCGTTCAAGAGTTTATCATACAAATCTTCGAAAGCAATTGTGTGTCACGCATCCTAACAGCAGCAATAAGTTCCTTAAATTCTTCTCCCGAGTCCATTGAAGACATATGAGACCAGTTGTGCATCATCTAACGGATGACCCATGTTAGCCAAATCATCCGCTATATTTTTCATCTGTGTCATATAAGTAGCAACAGATTTGCCCTCTTTTTGTTATCGTCACGGGGAAGAGAGAAGGGACATCATTCGAGTGGTTGATTTATTAGCATAGCTTGTTTCCAATTTTTTCCAAGCTTCAGCAGAGGTAGAACCATGGTTTATTGCTGGACTAACCAAAGTCGTGACCGCCGACTGTATACCAGGCAACACCAGTCGATCTTGTCGGCTCCATAGGTTATATAATTTACGTCTGTTGCAACTGGACAAGGATTAGAGCCATCAACAAATCCAAGCAATCCATAGCCAAACAAGAGATTTTCCATGTGGGACTTCCATGGTGCATAATTAATTCCATCTTTTGTTAACTTGAATGGAATTTGGCTTGAAGCATTGAGTGAAATTAAACCTCCACTCGTGTTGTAGGAATTTCTGAATTCAAGGTTGTGGCAGTTGCATCCATGATTGGTGTTTTCTCGTTATTATCCATCTGTTCCGTGGAGCTAGTGGTAGAGTTTATTGGGCTGGTGTTTGCCATGAGACGTAAGAGAGAAGAGAGTTGAGATACGGTAGGAAAAAAGGGAAAAGGAAGAAACAAAAAAATGGACATCCGTTAAGAAAAAAGAACAAATGGAAGAAAATTAATCCTATTTGACGATAGGAGGGCCTCTCATACCATTAAAGGTTTTGAGCTTGAATGAATTTTATGGAATGAACTCACGTACAATTTATAGGTTTACAATGGAGTAATGAGCAAGTAATACACTAATTACAGAATATATTCTAGCACCTCTAAATATGGTAAAATACAATAATAAGCAGTGTTCTAGAAAGCGTGATGCATAGAAAAGCGTCAAGACCAAGCATTGAACTTAAGCGCGCCTAAGCGTAACAATGCGCAATAAAAGTATAACCAATGCGTGATAAAGCGTAAAGTATGACGAAGTGTGGAGCCTAAGCTTCAAGCCTAGGAGCTAGGCGAGCTTTTTGGAACAGAGATAATAAGTAAGGAAATTGCCAAGACTAGTTGGGGCTTTATTTTTGCCTGTATTAGTAGAGAAATCAAAGGGACGAGTCACATCTGGAATATTCTCATTAAGTATTACGCATTTTAGCATTTATATTTTGCTGTTGAATCGGCACAAGAAACTTGTTTCTTTACTTGATTAAAAAATTCTATTTTATTAAAGTAATGTTTTTAAACGGCGCTGAAGAAGACGAGTGGTGAAATTTTTTTTTTGATTCAAACTTTTTTGTATTTACATTGCAGCGCTACTTATAATCGTTTACATATAACTCAAATTTTACAAAAAACTTTATGTAACGTATACAAAGAACACTATCACTGTAGAACATGTGCCTATCTATGATTTCAACAATATGAAGAAATGGAGTCGAGGCCCTTGGGGCATATGGCACAATGGTAAAGGGCGAGCTTGTTGATGGCGGTGTCCCTGTGAGTAGAGATGCATAACGAGTCGGCCGACTCGGGCGACTTGTGGCTCGGCCCGTAAAAAGCCTAAGCCGGGCCAGCCTATTTGGCTCGTCGGGCCAAACGGCCAGCCTGTAATTACTGGCCAAAGTGTCAAAACGGGTTAGCCTGTTAAAACCCGTATCAAACTTAGGTAGGGAAAAAATTAAACTAAGGTAGGAAAAAATTAAAAAAAAAAACCGAACCGGCCTAGCTCGGCTCAGAAAAGGCCCGAGCCAAAGCTCGGGTCAAGGCTAATTTTCATGGCTTGGCCGAGCCAAGCTGGGCTTTGGCTCAAATCAAAAAAGCCCGAGTCGAGCCCGAGCCCAAATTTTGGCAAGCCACCTCGGCTCGTTGACATGCCTACCCGTTAAGTCACATGTTCGATTCCTGACTGCTGCGTTGCACATTTTGAGATTTACCTTCTCTACAAGGCCCTATGGCAAGGGTTTGGGGGGCGCTTGTGATATAGCGTTACTTAGGGGAAAAAAAAGGAAATCGAGTCGAGTCTATATTCAAAGAGTGGTGTTGTAGTAGACTTCATGCGAGATTGATCATCTATGGAGATAACGCGAGCTCAAGGGCGGATCCAAGGGGGATCTCCCCTGGGCCATTTGGGCCAAGCCTTAAAGGAAAAAAGTTTTTTTTTTTATTTTTTTTATTGTTTTTATATATTTGGGCTAGGAGAAAATATAATTCTATTAGGGATAGACTAGTGTACTGATTACGCCACTGTGCAAGCTGATGGTCGATGATAAGCCTTATCGTGAGACTTGGAACCTTTTGAGTTGTAATGGTAATCTTATCATGGTGCACTAGGCAATTAAATTCATCAAACTTCTTTTTTTCCAACTTGTCAATTGTCATTAGTCAGGCAACGACATTTGACAAGTGTTGAGAAAGAATAGTAATTTTTCAACATTGATAAAGTGATCATGCGGATAGAATATGCACAAAAGTGCACGCTAGGCAATGATCGAATTATCTTTCTTTCTTTTCTTTTTTTTTTTCTCTCTTTTTTCTGTCTAGTCACAGGTTGATCAATGACTTGCAACAAGGGATGAAAAAGAGTAGAAATGCCCACCATTGAAACCACACTATTTGAATATACAGTTAAACAAATGTTACGACAGAAGCTACTCGTCTTTAAAAATAATCTAATATCATGTGTATAGCATCGCATAGTGCTAGATGATTATGTGATATGTATAGATACATGTCACATGGGCTATGATACCATATGGTGTTAGATCAGGCCTCAAGGTTTGATTACTTTATTATCCCTGTACAATTTAAGAATAGTTTAAAGTCATTTCAAGTGTAATAAGATAATTTAAACTTTTTTATCACAATTGTTGTTTATTAATTTTTGATAGAGTGATTATGGGAATCGAATAGGCACAAAATTTTGTTTTTTTAAATAAGTTTCAATGAACATTCAGCGGCCACATTGAACTTGAAAATGTCATCAACTAGTATCCATTAAAAAGTGGAGCTTTTCTTGACATACTCCATAGTTGAGGTAAAGAAAGGAGGCATTATTACAGATAACATCGTATTGATATTGACTAGAAGTCTAGAACTAATGCTCTGCTCACATGCTTTTGCGGCACATATATGTTCAATTTAAAATTTTGAAAAAAGCTATTATCGTTTATCATAACATTGGAAGAATTCGATGTTGTGGTGTTTAGTGTAATTTGAAGGTCCAATTGAAAACTCGATTTATTTTGATATTGTGTATAGTTTATCTTAGATTATCGTATTTGGGTTTGAATTATCATCCTCACTCTTATGATCCCTAAATTGTACTTTGAAAAAAGCTATGTGACACACTTTTATCAAGTGCAATCTATTATTGCATTGGGGATGAACCTATACAAAAATTTTACTACTTATGTCTTATAAAGATAGACATGTATTCTTTTTTTATCCGTTCTAAAATATATGTCACTTTCCTTTTGAAAATATAGTTGGAAAATTACTTTTCTTATATGCTTATGTTTATATATATATATATATATATATATATAACGTGTATTATTATCAACAAACTAGATTATTTAAAGTGGAATATTTAATATATGTAATGATATATTAGGAAAACACTCTTTAATTTTATATTTTTAACAATATTAATTACATTCATCTTAATCTTTGTTAAAGTGAGAATAAGTATATCTTTGTGAGATGAAGATAGTATTATATAATCATGGGCAGCCTATCTTGGCTTGGAGCAATATAGTGCCCCATAATTGCACAATAAAATTTTTGAGAACTTACATGCTTTGGATCCACAATTTATATTTCCTTAATGCCATGTGTCATAAATCTCGTGCTAGACAATGATTTGTGGGTATCTCCAACTCCTCACACCATTGGAGAGAGTTGGTACACAAATAAATATTGAAGTATTATACAATTTGTCCCATCTTTCTTGTCCTCTTTTGGATGGCCACCAAAAAGATGTCTCATAAGTGACTGTTAATTGACCAGATTGGAAATGGGATAAATGCAAATCTGGTCTTCGTACTTTGCCCTGAAATTTCAGGTTCCTTATTATAGTTAATTTATTCTAAGTTCAGTCACTAAACTTTCTCAATGGTTGTTTTTCTTTTTAGTTTTGGCAAAAAAAACTTTCTCAATGGTTTTAATATACTAATAATTCCTTCTGATGCTAATGTGAACTTAAAAATTTGTTATTCAAAGCTACTATTAGCTTTTAATCCAACGAATAATACAATTTAGAGACCCACATAATTACTGCTACCAACAATTAGACAATATCCAGTGAAATTATTACAATAATAACTCTAAATGTTTTCTTTTCTGAAATTACAAAAAAACCATTTTGAAAACTTCTAAACTAGAAAATGCTCTAGAATTGCAAACTGTGTATATAAGTTAAAAAGCCATTGTGGTTCCCATTTTAGGTCTAAATAGGAGCCTATTAAAGAATTGCAAGGTGAAAACGTGCAAAGATAGTAATGAGTATTTTGTTTACTCAAAGATAATGACATTGTGATATGCTAGTTTGCAAGACAGATTTGGCCTAGATCCCATAAATTTTGAAGGCGAAATTCGTTGTTGTTGGTTCTTGTCCGCGTATCTAAAAAATGATTCTTAGATTCTACTTTATTTGAAATCAAGTCAAATGAATATATAAAAAGAAGAAGAGGATGTTTCATTTTATTTATGTCATAATTAATACTCGTATAACAATACAATCAATATCAGTTCGTAAATGGTGAGGTAAATAAAGACCTTTAAGTCACAAGGTTAATCTTGCTGTGAAGTTACATGGCGGTTAAATTTAGAGTAATGTTATATAGCACCACTAGTATTTAGCACCATATTTAAGTGGCATTGAATGATAAGTTAAATCAAGTGGGTCCTTCATTCATTCATTTAATTTCACTTATCATTCAATATCACATTAGTTGCCACATAGACTGGTATCAATCACCACTGATTCTACATAACATTATTCTTAAATTTACTAATGGAATAACTAGATTGGAAGCTTATATGAAACTTTGACAATTGATTGGCTCAAAATAAAATTTAAGGACCAACTTCAAATTATTCTGTAACTCTAAGGATCAAACATGTATAACACATATTCTCAGCGACCAGAGTCCAGATTTTCTGCAGATTCCACGAGCCCTCCACGCGCCCCCTTCCATTCTCAATCATAGCCCTCCATTTATATCCCGATCCAACGGTTCACATCACCCTTCTCTCCCCATACATTACAACCAACCGGTTCACATCCGCACATTCACACACAGTCACACAGTCTCCCTTTGATTTTCAGATTTCTCTCTAGAAATTTCTCTATATCTCTCGCCCTCAAAAATGCTTGTGAAAGTTCCACCGTCTTTTCCTCTGTTGAACTCCCATGGCGATAATAGCTGTTCTCTTTTTTCCTCCTCTGCTTCGCCTTATCCGCAGAAGAGTTTTGTGGGCAAGAGTGGAAACGGGTATGTTCTGTGTGCAACCAAACACACAAACAACAAGCCTTTAACCGGCGTCGTTTTTGAGCCTTTTGAAGAGGTAAAGAAGGAACTCAATCTGGTGCCAACTGTGCCCCAAGAGTCGCTTGCTCGCCAGAAATACGCTGATGAATGCGAAGCTGCTATTAATGAACAAATCAAGTGGGTTTTATTCGATTTTGATTTTCTATTCTATGGAATTCCATTTAGTTTATATGTATTTTTTTATCTGACTTCTGAGACCGCGTTTATCACGTTCTTTTCTGGGAGTTTTTTTGCGGGCTATTGTTTGTTTGTTCTGTTCTTTTGATGGATTTGAATTTTATGCTATTTTGTGGAGTTCTAACGATTTTTCGGTACATTTTTTTAATTTACAGCGTGGAGTACAATGTTTCATACGTGTACCATGCCATGTTTGCTTATTTTGATCGGGACAATGTTGCCCTGAAGGGTTTGGCCAAGTAAATCTCGAAATCTGGACAATTTTTTCACTCTTTTTCTACTTTCATTATTGTATCTGTTGTAAATCTGAGTTTATTCTTGGTTTTCTGTTAGGTTCTTTAAGGAGTCTAGCGAGGAGGAAAGAGATCATGCTGAGAAGCTGATGGAGTATCAGGTGTTTGATCATTTGCTTAGCTTTCTTTTTTTCCCCGTATTTTTTTCACGGTGCTTTTAAAATTGTGAATGAATAACATTGTTTGTTAAATAAAATCCAGAACAAGCGAGGTGGAAAAGTGAAGCTGCAGTCTATATTGATGCCCCTTTCAGAGTTCGACCATGTTGAGAAAGGAGATGCATTGTATGGTAATAAGTTCTTTTCTAGCTCATGTTGCCCTGCTTATAATTGGATACCATAAAGAGATATTTGTGCAGTGGATGGCTACGTTTATTCTATAAATGAATGGTTATCAAATTCTTTTTTATTGTTTCTATCACAAATTTGTGTATTATATTTCCATGTCTATCCGCTTGACGATGACCTCAACAAATTGGGACCAATTTGTCTATACGGTTGATTTTATTCAAACTTGCATTAAATTACAAATATGGTTTAGATGTTTCATGACATAAGTTTTTCATTAAAGATATGTGATTAATATTTTTTTTGGCTATTTCCAAAAGGAAAAAATATTTCTTTGGGCCCAGCAGCACTTTGCCAAGTAATTGATGCTCAGTTTTTTTCATTGGCACGTGGCTTAGGTAATTACCGTAGATGCTTGGTCATATATCTTAGCTATTTTTTCAATCGAGAGTGTCTTATGTGTATCATGACTTATATATATGTTTGGCATCATTGTCATGACTTGGTATATATCTAGAAACCTTTGGAATTCTGAACGTAAAGTAATAAGGAAATTCCTTTTGAAGGATCATAAAAGTAGTGGGTTTTAGGCACCATATGTGTAGTAACGACACATGACTACCATGTGAGCGCATCACCCCCCACACCCCCAATAAATCACATCAGCAACCTGTATTATGCCACACTATCTGTAATGGCATCAAACATCTGGTGGTTGATTAAGTTCCCTTTTTTTTAAGGGTGGGGGGGGTGGGTGTTTAACTTCAGCTTGAAAATTTATATATGAAAGGAGGTAGTCTCTCTTTAGCCAATATGTTGTAACCTAAAATTTTCCTTTGAAGCTAAAGGTAGAAATTCCTCTTCCTTTAATTTTGCTTTTTCTCGCATCCAGCAATTGACCATTGGAGTCAGATTTATGAGTTTCTGACATTCTGTGTGAATATGAAGATATTGAAGTATGAGAGAAGAACATATGTCGAGTAGAGCAATCCTCTATAATGTGGTTATTTGCAATTGAATAAAAAGGATTTTTTTGCTATGCTTAAAAGTATGTCGATCATAATTTTGAACAACTGGTAGGCTAAGGAAAAGAGTACAGAAGGGTCCTGTTTCAAAAGTGTTTGCTTACTTTCTGAGTATAAATAAAGATCCTTTTTCCTTTCAACACTTAAAAATGGGCCATTCAGAAAATTCTCGGTACATAATCAATAGTAAAAAGCACTGATGCACGACCGTTCAACCCAGCTACAAGTACACCTTGTACTTTTAGTTGAGATTTGCACACTGTGCTTGAAAATTTATTTTCCTCGAATTAAAAAATGTTCCTATCGCTCCAGTAACTTGCTTTTTCTTAGAAGAGAAAAACATAATATTCCTCAACTTATCTTATTATATAAATACGTTTCTATAGGCTTACATGTTGAACGACATCGGCTATCATACTAAATCAACATGATATACCGTATTGGTGCGAGCATGCTTGTTGCAAGTAAATGAAGGAGAAATTTAAAGTTAATCTGTCTATATTTCCTGTCCATTATTATTATTATCTATTATTTGGAGCTTTTGATCTTGCATTTTCTGTACTTCTGGACTCTTGGTGTGGACTAAAGACCAAATGAACTTTTTCTTGTTCTACAGCTATGGAGCTTGCGTTGTCTTTGGAGAAATTGACAAATGAGAAGCTTTTAAACTTGCATGCTGTAAGTCACGCTTCAAAACTTCTTTTATTATTTAAAGTGAAATTATCAACAGTTCTGAAGTTAGTAGCATGATGGTATTCACTAAGTTGTCGTATTCTAAATTCAATATACGTTTGGAATTTATTCAACTTCGTAGCATGATGGAATGGGAATTATACTAAACCAGTTTCAGGAGAAACGAGTCTATGCGTAGACTGACATGATTCGAACTTTTCTAAATTCAATATACGTTTGGAATTTATTCAACTTCATAGCATGATGGAATGGGAATTATACTAAACCAGTTTCAGGAGAAACGAGTCTATGCGTAGACTGACATGATTCGAACTTTTCAAAAACAGGTAGCCTCAAGAAACAATGATGTGCAGTTGACTGATTTTATTGAAAGCGAGTTCTTGGCTGAGCAGGTTCTAGATCTTGTTCTATCTGATATTCTCTCATCTGAACATTTTGCTGTTTGGTGATAATTTCGTTTCTCTCTTTTCTAGGTGGAATCCATTAAGAAGATATCTGAATATGTTGCCCAGCTGAGAAGAGTCGGCAAAGGACATGGTACATTAACAATTCTTCTCTTATTTATATATTTTCTTGTTTAATATGCGCTTGTTTAATATGCTTCAAGTGTCAATAACTTAAATGGAGATTCTTCTTTTCTGCTTTTCATAACTTTTCTATCTGCTGGGGATTGTCAGGTGTATGGCACTTTGATCAGATGCTGCTACACGATGACAAAGTTGTAGCCTAGTGGGAGCTTGATTTTTCTTGTTCTAACCATTTTCCCTAGTATCATATATATATACGCATTTTGCGGAGAGATTATTATCATTGTGGTAGTGGCAGCGGGCCAACGGCTGAATTGGTAGTTAATCAAAGGTGCGTGGTTATAGTGGCTCATATGGATGCTAGTAGCTAAATCTATCAAATCAAAATATTTAAGGTTCTGCCATAAAATTTTCTGAGATGGAACTCAGAATGTGCACGTTTTTTACTTTTGAGGTTCTGTTCTTCTGTTTCTGTTGTTAATGGTTTTATGTTTGTAGAAAATTCATTTTTTCCTTTTTCCTTTTTTCA
>CAVNYN010257930.1:0-31821 GCA_963692815.1 Nyctanthes arbor-tristis | reverse complement strand
CTTTATGCAAAAGTTGATATAGTGTGTGGTAAAAATGAGTAAATGATAACCAAACTTGCTTCCTAATTAATCCCTTCAAAATGGAAATTGAAAGAGGACCATGGGAGTTAAAACTTATGTTGTATGATGTGATTATAATCTTACTTTGGGAACCTCAAAAACGATATGAAAGCTAATTAAACCATGGTTTAATTCATTAAAAGAAAAAAAATGCATATGAGTGTTTATCTTCAATTAAGTAGACTTATCAAATTAAAGAAGGAGAAACAAACGAGGCGTGACAATAGCCCTATTCACTCACTCTCGTGGCTCAAGACAAACAAGCACATCGCCTGCGAGCTCACAAGGGCTTTAGCCAAAAGCCGCGACCCAGCGAGTGCAACGAGCATGCCAAATCCGTAGAAGCTTGGGAGTCAACGTGAAGAACTTTATCCTTTACGGTTGATGAGACCCCAACATTAAATGCAATGTGGAGGTTACTTGTCTCATACGCGGTACAGATAACCGATGGTCCAAAAGTGAATGTCTAATCTCGGTCAATTAGACCCTTGTGTCATTCATGTGGGGTTACCTTAAATACTTGTGATCATCACTCCCAAGCAAAGAGCAAATGTACAAGATAAATAAAGGCAAACAAAAATGGAAAAGAGTTCGACACTCAAAACCTCATTCTTCTTGTCTTCTACACATTGTAGTCTTTCATTCATCACAAAAATCTTTGGCTTTCTCTGAATTTGTCGCTCATACTGATTCGAATATAAATTTCCCGCGAATATAAATCTTGTTTGTTGAGTCGAATGCTAAATTTGACATCAACACACACCATCACGAGCGCCCGCACCTGCCCACTCTTAGGCCTTGATGTAAGATGTAAATTGCGGGATACCCCTGAATTGGCCATGATTTGTGTGCGTTTTCACTGGCTTCTACCAAAATTCTCCTCCATCAAGATTCGAACCCACACTGATGTCCCTTGTGTAATTATCTCTCACCTCCTTTGCCACTCTAGCGGTGACCTGGGGGCTTCACCTCTAGTTCTTCTATATAGGTGAAAATGCTTTGGGGGTTGCTTTGTTGTTTAATCAATATGTATGATATGATAACTGCCTATTGAAGGCCAGAGATTAATTATGACACTTATATTTAGACTTTCAGAATGCAACTTGTGTTGGGAAAAATAACCCCCATTTTAATTGCTCTAATACCACGGTCGGGAAATTAATTAATTTTCCCCCTTCAAATCAGGCTGCATATATACTAAAACACAAAACGAACAAGAAAAAAAGAAAGAAAAACAAATTGAACGTGAAAGAGATTTTTTTGTGCCATCGATCCATATATTTATAATACAATTTAATGCCAAACTTTCCTAATTAAATTCGAAAAATTGTCCTTTTTCTTTTCTTCCACGCCAAGATGCATTATTGTCTTTCACTTCAAGAACGTAATCAGCCATATTTTTTTCAACAAATCCTTCAACTTTGACATTTAATTTTAAGTCAATACCTAACAATGTGTGTATGTACAAGTAGCTATATATATTTTTGAAATACCAATTCTAGTTAAAAATGCTGTACTTTCGAACTTGAGAAATGTTGAATGACAATAAAATTCATGAATTGATTATGAAACAAGAAATTGCACAAGGGGAAGGGGGGAAAACAAAAGAAAAGAATTGCCCATCCGGGGAACCGAACGCACAAAATGATCACCGACTGACTGAACTGCGGTATTAGTTATTACTCAAAGAAGGGGAAAATACATAAAAAGACAAGGACAAAAGAAAAATATTTAAGTAATTGCGCATCCGGGGAATCGAACCCCGGTCAGTACCGTGGGAGGGTACTATGATACCACTACACCAGATGCGCTGTTCGGGTAGTTCAATCACCGGATCATATTTAAAAATTCAACTTGTGGCTCAGAGCAATTCCACCACCAATCCTCCCTCAAAAAATTTTCTTGTGTTTCCGAGTCAACAAGAATGTCAAGAAACAATATGAACCTGAAATAACATTTTTATTTATGGAGTCAAGGCCCCGAGGGTAGAGGAAACTTAACAGCTACTAAAAACGCATTGATCAACCTCAACTGAAGGAAGCAAATTGCACCTCATATAAAATGAACAAAATTAAAAGGCAAAGATAAGAACATCAACATGTAATTCTGAGACTTATTATTTTCCTTGATATAAATAATTGCATCCCAGTTTGATCATCATACACATTATAATTTTTTTTTTTTAAAGGAATCCTGTACACCACTGAAGTTCTACTTTTATATGTTACTAGAAAAGTAAGACAAATTGTCAGTTCGTCTCTCCTAAACCTAACTCTATTGGTACCAAAATGCCACTGCAAACAATGAAAATGCAACAATTTACATTCTCATCACGCCCCTCGATTGAGCCTGTATCTGGTTGCCGGATGAACCCTGTATAGATCCACTACTAACGGGTGCATAAAAGGAAAAAATGATCCACCCGAAAAGGCCCCACCAACCAGAGACATGACCAACAACCTTCATATGGACAAAGATGGCAGACAACAACTCAATCATTTAGGGTCAACAAATACAAGTAAAAGAAGGCATTCCCCACTGATTCCCCAAACAAATTTCAACCACAGGCTCTGGCTCTCCTGAGTCCTATTGCAATGAACAAATGGAAGAGTTTGTACAAGGTCCCATGGCCACATCTTATCATGCACATATTCTTCTCCACTTGACATCACATCCCAGACACCATTTCTTTTCGGGCCAGCAGTTACTTACTAGAATTTAGCTGACCAATCATATTGTGGATAACGCATACCTGATCTATTCGTTCATTGGCAGCCGGGTCACAATTTGCACATTTGACTCTTCACTAGCTATCAGCTCCCGTCCAATATGAGCATAATTTGCCTGGGTCGAATGGATCAGCATCCTCAAATATTCAAAGACATAGAAACATGAATGCAAGTCTAGCCATCAATATCATGTGCCAGCCTATAGTATACAATAAATTTTGTAGCCCAAGCCAATGATGGATGGCTTGATGGGTGCCTACCGGAAAAGATTCAATCTTCAAAGTCATCAAAAAATCATGTTTCCACGGGGTTAAACGGTTATTGGTAATCCATAATTATGGTATGATCTAATTCGTCCATCCCACCCAGCAGTAACAATCACTAGACCCCAGGCATTGGATGTGGATGAACTCTGCCAGGAAGTCCTGAAAAGTTTGTGTTGAGATTTACACATTACTGACGTTACAGACGGGGGACTTGACACTGGAAGCTTTTCCTCTGGCCAAGTTGCAGATCCCTTAGGGCCAGAGTCTAAGGAAAACTCTTGTCCCAATGAAAAACAGGTGGACAATGAGAAAGGCAATATATCAGTTGAACATTCTTGGAGTTCACTTGATTCGGGCCCATTTTCTGAGTTATCAATTTTCAAGCCAGACCATGGTATTGCAACAGAGGCGTCCGATGAGAAACACTCAAAGGATCTAATGGATTTTGGCCGCAATGTAGGAGTGTTTTCCTGGCCAAGGTAGTTCCACATATACACATTAGAATCCTCAGAGGCTGAGACTATATGTTTTCCATCTGAAGTGAATGAAGCAGACATCTGGTTTCCCCAGTTATGAAGACCTAGAGAAGAAAAACTGAAAGTGTCAAGTATTAACATTTTGGAGACGTAAGAAAGAACCAGTAAGACTCAATTAGGGCATCGTTAACACAACCTTAAAAGAATGGCACAACAATATATATGCTATACCATTTGGCAACAGAAGTTATCCACCTGCAAAGGCGTTTGATTTCTCAAGGACCTCTAAATCTATGTCCTTACAACTAGAAGAAACTAATACAGTAAAAAAGGAAACAGATACTGTCAAAGAATCAAACAACTCATCTAACATAACTCAGAAAGCAATAACTAAATACCCTTGTATTTTGCAATCACATTCATCCCACTAAGTATTCTGACTTTTGAATCAGCAGAAGTGACCAGCACTTTCCTCGGATCTTGAGGGGAAAACTGCATTTTTCAAATATCATATACATTAAGAATAGGATTAGCATTCAGCAGTAACAAAGCCAAATAGAAAATAGCAGAAGCGGAATAACTACTCACTAAAGTAACTTAGATTACCTGAAAGCCAGTTATCCTTTTACAAGGTGACTTCTTTTTACGGGACAAACATATCTGAGCTTCCAATTTTAAGCGATTCTCTGATTCAAGAGAAAAGACACCATTAACTAAGTTTTAGGTTCTCAGTTAAAATATTACCTAACTTGTTCTTATCAGCAAAATATAGTTTTTATACAGCCATGTGAGACTTGGACATTGAATCTCTGGATCTTGTCATCATAACTGTACTAAAGTTAACATAATAGATAGGTACAGACACATACAATGCGAGGAGACATCATATGCGCATCAATGCATGTAAGATCACAAGCCTAGCAACCATTTAATGCAGGTAAGAACCTATCCTGCCATCTCTTTCACAAACTTCTGCATGAATGGGAACAGAAGGCATCTCTAAGTCAAATCAACCGCTTATTTCTAAATCAAATTCCAATCACAAATGAGTTGTTTTCTCAAACAAAACATATAGCAGAGTCCCGAATATCCTAACTGATGACAGCACCAAGATTCTGCCCCTAATATACCTATATATCCAATATTGTTCAAACCTGGGAAAAATTATGGAGTAGAATGTGCTGAAGTTTACTACCAAAATCAAAGCTTAGAACTTCTGATAAAGGTATTTATATCCCATCAAAGCAGGAAAGGTGCATCATATGGCATTGCAAGACGAAACCTACCATACTGAATATAAGAACTGGGAAATAGCAGAGAATCATCCAGAATACCTTGCAAATTACCTGATACGTTAAAAAAGTGACATGTCCCTGAAAGAGAGCCAATTATGCAGCCCTGTAGCACAAGCAAAGAGTTACAGGATTACTATGTCTCACAAATCGTTAAACTCAAAGTTTAGTGGAGAAAATGTAAAGGAGCAGTATCAACAGACCTGTCCATCAGGGTAATAAGAAATAGCAGTTATTATATCCTTTATTTCAGTCCACTCTATAACTTGACAGCAACCAATTGTCCAAATTCGAACCTTCCCATCTATTGACCCACTGATGAAGTAATCGTCATTCAGGGGGTAAAACTGAACACAGGTCACTACAAAATATCATATTGATTTTTAGGGGGAAGAACTCAGAAAGAATCTAAATTTTGCATTTGGATTACTCTCCAAATAGGAAGTTAGCCATTGCATGAAAATTACCAAATTATGCGACCTTGTACATACCATAATCACTATGTGAAAAGATCTTGAGGCACTGATCATATCCAACCCGCCACAAACGAACAGTTTTGTCAACTGACGATGAAAGAAGACACTGCAAGAAAATGAGATTTTATTTTAAAATAAATAATAATAAGAATATGAATATGAATCTTTAAAAAAAAAATACAGAATACATTTGCACAAAGTACACTCACATTTTTCTTGGACCATGAAACATCTAGGATCTCCCCATTGTGTCCTTGGAATACATGCAATGGCTTCTCCAAAATTCGGAAAACCTTAGGTGGGAAGATAATGCATGCTGAGTCAGGTGTTTTTTTCAGACTTGTGGATGTTTGAGCTTTGTCTTTCTCCACTCTGATATGTGCCAATTCTGATACATGATTCATAGATAGATATATGCATGACGGATCAGCATCTGGAATGTCAGTATTATCTGATCTCTCATCTTCCACCACTTGCCAGACTCGCACAATTTTATCTTCACCAGCACTAGCTAGGTATTGTCCATCAAGGCTGAATTTCATCGTCAATATTGATCCATCATGTGCCTGAATATTTTGTCCTGTGAAAAGAGCAGAGAGTTCCTTCAATCTTTTCTGGTAATGCCGAATCCGGACTCTTTGGACCCTGTTCCCCAGGCCTTCTCTGGGGCAAATAGATCTCAGACCACCTCTCCCATTCCCACTCATCATGCATGTAAAGGATCGCAGTCTAGACAACCATCGGCCCTTCATTTTATTCATTACTCTCCCGTTCTTTCCATTGAACTGCATATTTACCTCTACAAGTTGCTGTTCCAAAGTAAGATATTTGAGAAATATTCCTAAAATCCTTGTGTTTCAGCAATTGAGCCGATTCCCCAACTTCAAGTTTCCTCAGTCTGCCCCCCTCCCTCAAATCATCCGGAGTACTTTCAATTCCACTGCTTGAATTCCCACTTACATGTGCAGAGTTTTCACTAGAACCCACTTTTGATGAATCCAAAGCATCAGACCGGCTCGATGAAAAATTATCTTCAAATATTGAGGTGTTCAGGACGGCTCCAGTACTCTCCATAATTCTATCAATCTTTTCTCTAAAGACACCGCCTACATCATCATCTACATCTACAGAATTCTCTACTAACGCATCCGGGCTCAATCCCATCCATCTAACAAATTTTCTGCGCCGCTCTCTAACACTCTGGGGACTCCTGATCCACACATCATAATCCCAATCATTTATGCCAGGACAGTCATACTCAAACTCAACTGCTGGTGCAATATGGTCCGGGGCATCAAAATACTGAGATTCCTCCCCGTCGTCGCTTCTACCCATGATGCCTTCAGTTCAGCCCATAAAAAACGGACAATCCACCTCAAGAAACCAACTGTTTTAAGCAGCCGGCAATGTGCTTAAAATCTTCCAATGTAAAACCTTTACCAACAATGACAACAGAAGTAAGATTAAAAAATAACTAAACAAAGCACAAGCACTGCAACCAAGGAATCAGCAAAGCAAAGCTAAACAAAAATTTCAGTACAGCAACAGGAATAACAAAATAAATAATAATACTGATAATAACAATGCTAAAAACCAATAGATCCAACATGAATCCCAATCCACACCCATTGAACCTGGTCTCCATAAAATATACCTTCATACACTGAAAAGCTAATAAACTTTCTCTTTCATAGAAAAATGAACCCAACTTTCTTTCTTCTTTTTTTTTTTTTGAATTAAAAATTAGCAAAACCCCAGTTCAGTTATATAGAAAAATGAAAACCCATTATCAAGAATCAAGATAACGACCATCTACTCTAAACAGGTCATATTCATTACACATCCAGAAAAGACTAAACAAGACACCAAAACATTTCAGAACACATACATGACCCAGAAAAGATGAGGAATTGAAAGGTTATAGACAAGTAGCTCACATGGGTTCAGTGACAGGAGATCCAAGAGCTTCTCTTTTTGTTGCAAAGGAAGCACAGAAGAGGAGTGGCCATTAAAAACGCGAACTTGAGAGGGTTAATGAAAAGATGAGGGATTAAACTCGAAAAAAGGGAAATCTAAAAATGGCAAATAAAAAGAGCAGAAATTCCTTGATATCCGTGAATGGATGGCCCGATAAACGAGACTTGGAGACTGCCTTCGTGTAGTCTTTTTGCACTGCGCTATTGAGAATTTGGGAGCCAATTACTTTTGCATGTTTGGCCATCCCACAACAACACGCAATTTTCACCTTTTAAAGAGTGCGTACTCATTTTTAAAAAGTTACCTTTTTTTTTAAATTAATACTTTAATTGAAAGAAAAAGCAAAATACTTGTAAGCTCACCCTTAACCAAATGTAGTCTTATGTTATTTTGCAATTAATTTTTTGTAAGGTTTCTATGAATTAAAAATTAAATTAATTTCATCCACATACTTACAAATTACTTCTCTTAGAGTATCTCCAATAGCTAAAAAAAAAAATATCATCTATGTGGGATTGAGAAAATAATAACATAATCTATGTGGCACTAAAAAATCTCCAAGTGCAGCCTGGATTTGGACTATGGTCTAGACACTTGATAATTAATATTTTAATTTTTGAGTCAGTCTCTCTCTTCCCACTTTCTGAATTTTCCACACCGCAGTCTTCTATTATTTTCTCTCTCATGCAGGAAGCTACTGTTTCACCCTTTAGACAGACCCAACCATTGAAAATGCTCTTAGAGTAAATCTGGTGTTGAGGAAAATTTTCCCCCCAACAATCCAAATAGTGTAAGAACTTGAGGGGCTAAAACCCTAAAATGGTGGGGGAGGTTTTTTTTTTTTGGGAGGGGACCCAAAATGGAGCCATTTGGCCCCCATTTTACTCATTTCCCCCTTCCACCTTGTCCTACAAAAGTTTTCCCATACAATGAAATCTTACTATATGTCCATATCTAATGCTAAAATTAAATATATTGTTAGATAAAACTCGGAAAAATGACAAATAAAAAAAATAACACATTAGAAGAAATGCAATGGTAAAATATTTTGTAGGAAAAACTTAAAAAGAAAAAGAAAACTTTTACTTCAAATGAAACAATGAAAAACCAAATAAGGCATTTTATTCAATGGCCAACTTTTCATAAAGATTAATTTAATAGTAAACCAATGGAATTGCATGAAAAAAACTTCTCGGCCATGTGGAATGACAAACCCACATGTGGATTTGTGAACTCACAAGCGAGTTTTCCTATGTAGAACGTGTTGAAAAAAAAATATTCTGAAAGTTCTTGAACATTATCTCAAAGAAGTTTCTTTCGTCTTGTTGAATAATAGACTCGATAGTCATACTGCTAGACTTCCTAACAGAACCATGATGTCTAAACATAACATAGGCTATCAGGTAAGTTTTGCACGTATTTCACTTCTTCTAAACAATTATTTATGACTCAAGATACTTTTGAAATGAAAACATTCACCACTCTATAACTTTTCCTTAATTTTTAATCACAAATTACAATCCAAAACAAAACCAATTTTCACAAAGTTAGAAAACAGTTGGGAAGCTTTTTGGAGCTGAAATTTGGTTAAGGAAGTCAAAACCGACTGCCTAACTTGCTCCCAATTAATCAAACACGTTAATTATCTCTTTCCACTATGACCTAAAAAAACCTAATTTTTTTATTAATTTTTTCCTTTTTCATTTTCTTGATTGCCCGACCATATAATTACAGCTTGACTCATTAAGTACAGACAGTTTGCCAACAAGTAAAAGAGCTTAGAGAGAAAGTAATGTGATCACTAGTAATATTTTTGTCTTGTTCTTTTATCTTATTCGTGTCGTTAATCTATCGTTATTTTTAAATAATTAACAACTGAGTTGTTTCTTAACCATGCATTTTATGCAAAGTCTTGACTTCATTTCGTTCTTACATCATCTTTTTTCTTGTTAATTAGAGTATAATTAGTCACTGAGTTAATAAAATTTTTCATAAAATAGAGTATAGTGAATATAGTAACTAGAAAGTACGTAACTAAATTAAACGACATTGAACCATGATCGATGTTTTATTCTTAAATTTTATTTGTTGTGAATTTAATTATTTTTAATTTCATTTTTCAAATTAATTTATAGTAACTGGTAAGAAAGATCCCAAGTTATAAAACATGCCTATATAGGGTATGGACATGTGCACAACAACACATGGATATGTAGTTATGGATTCTCTTCACAGGACAAAGTCTAGAGAACCACCAGACAGCAACTTGTGATATTTTGAGGTATAAAACAGACAAGAAAAACTTTGCTATATATATTGATACTTCTATGTTAAAAAAGAAAAAAAAAAAGAAGAAGTTAATCATATATTATATTGAAGTCGTTTGATTAATATTATATTGGGGTTTCTTTTATTAGTTTAAGTAAGTTGAATTTATCATCTGAAACAGTCAACACTTAAAACGCACGTGATGACAATGGACACTACCACATCAATTGAAAGAAGAAAATTATTCTTTCCTTAGGCGGAGATCACACCGTTGTAATTAGGTGAAACTAAAGCATGCAAGTATTCTTATGTAAAATGGATTTTGATCGATGAAATGAGAAGTAAGCTTTAGAAAGGTAATGTTTTTAAGCATGAACTTTTCAATAACCTATTACTATTATTTGTAAAATAACATAGCAAAAGTTGATTATTGGAGAGTAACTTTTGTCTTGTTTAGGTTGATTGATTAATTAATTAATATGAACTAGTTATTAAATTATAAATGATCAACAATTACTAAAAAATCTTCTTCTTCTTGGAACTACCAACCAATTATGCAACATGGGAATGTGTTGTAAAAAATTGAATCTTACATGAAAAATATAAATACTACTGGTATAAAATACAGAATAAATGCCATCATAAATTTGTTGGATTGCTTGGTTCTTAGGCAACATAGCAAAACCTCCATACTATCATGCACCAAATATTCTCATCCAATAATTTAAATTCATATATATATAGTTCATTGAATTTACTTGGTTTGTTCTCATCAAACAAAACCAGATTCTTTTAACTGTTGACCTTTAACTATTTAAAAAAAAAAAAAAGGTTCTACTTGAATTTGCTGGTTTGGGAATTGGGATACCACTTAGGCTCCTCTTTCCCTCTCCTTCGGTCACCGTTTATATAATATACAAAACAGTTAAATTGTAACGCTTAGTCGAGCAAAATTTCTTAGTATTTACTCTTGCATAGTTGTCATGCTTTAAAACTTATTGTAATACATTGATTAAATTCACTAAAAACAAATTTAGCAACTAACCTAATGTGTAACATAGGAGCCAAAAGAAATTCATGTGTGAAATACTAAAATTTTACTGAACTCCTTACATCGATTAAGGACATTTGTGATAATCGAATGTGGAAGTCAAATGAATTATTTTAATAGTGAAATGAAATGAAACTGAGTTATGTGGTCAAATAATAATTAAATATTAATTAAGTTTCATAAGAAGTTGTTTCTTATTGCATTAATTATTTAATTGATTTTGGCATCATCAAAGTGTATGATTGAGATGTTTTGCATGGTGGCCGACACACAACTTTTATAACTGTGCCTGATTCTATGCGCTAATCATTTTACTTTTTCAATCTTTTATTCAACAATTATCAATTGATTAAGAGCATCTCCAACGCAAAGTTAAGGTAAAATATCTTAGGTGTATATATATTAAAAAATATTGATATTACACTAAAAAATCCCCCAATGCAATAATGTCAACATTGTACATTTGTCAAGTTATTATTAGGAATTTAAAAAAAGAAAGAGAGAGAAATTTTTTATTAGATAAATTAATATTTGACATTGTCATAAAGAATGTCATCTCATGATATTCTCCATGATAATGTCAAGCATTTAATATGTAAAATAAGTATTTTTTATCAATTATTAATTTATTTTATGATTATGACTATACATTAGAGATGCTCTAATCACATACCTATTGACAGTCAAATGTTATACGTGCGATAAATCTTATCTGTATATGTGTAAATTGTCGACATTAATTGAGCAACATTATTCATGAAAATATCTTTCATTTGGATTATTATTGATAGTCAGTAAATGGAAAGTAATTGTGTAATTATCACACTCGACCAACTCAACAAAACATCGACACATAGGATGATAGGATTAATAATTCAACTTTTATGCCGGCAATTTAACTAGTCATCAGTTCTTTTTTTTTTTTTTGTTCTTTTAACATTACAGGGGATTGTAAGGGGGATTGAACCTGATAAAGTGTGTGACAATATACTTTGGTGCCATTAGACCACATTGATCTTAACTAGTGATCATATTAATTAATTTAAATTTAAATTAAAAACAACAAAAAATATGATAATGTATTGTATGGGTTTTATTTTTAGTTAAACTATTAATTAATAATATTATTGATCATATATTTATCTATATACATGTACACACAAAAAAAAAAAAGAGAGGATCATAGGGGAGGATTAAAGTATAGGAAGCACACTTAGATGATGTTAGATCACATGAGTTAATAATTCATTCACCTAATAACACATGAAAAGAAATTATATTTAAAGGTATGTCAAATTCATAAATATTCTAAAAAAATAAAAAAGAAGACACTACATATATAAGCTTTGCCAAAGCATCTCTGATGCAAGTATGCAACACTTTCTCTGCAATCCTACGTGGAAGAGAGATTTTCGAAATAAGAGAGAGAAATATAAATGAAAAGAGAGAAAAAAATAAAATGAGAATGTTGAGATAGAGACAACATTTTTAAAACTTAACAAAATATTGGCTTAATTTCGTTAACACCAGTTTCTAAAACCTTACATTCTTTCATGATACGTCATTTTATATTTTTATTCATGCCATGTGAGCTTTGTTGGAAATTGGTATGTAAAGTAGGTGTTGACCGCTTTGATAATTGTTTAAACGGATATTATTAATTGGTTATTGGATTTTAGATTCCAATTTTATTTCATATTTTAATTAATTTTTCTAAACCAATTAATTTTGGGTGAATGAGAAATTAATGTCACATGTATCGCTTAAACTCGTAAAACGTTGGAATTAAGGATTCAAATATTTTAGAATGTTCTAGAATATTTGTTAGACGAATAGTCATGTCTTATGAGTGAATGATTGTGACTTTTAGACATGATTATTTTCTAACTGATGTGTCTTTTCTATAAAGCATAATTTCAAATGTTGAAACATTTATAAGCGTCATGTATTTTAAAGACGTGTCTTTTTATAATGTATTATTCCAATGGTTGTGACCTTTATTAGAGTCATGTCTTTTGAAGATGTGTCTTTCCAACGTCTATATATAAAGACCCCTATAAATCATTTTATTCATTCCAAAAGACATCAAAATGAATTCTGGATATTGATTATTCTCTCTTCTCTTTGACTATTGAAAAGAATAATTAGATATTGATTCGACCCTCAAAGTTGATATAAAGTGCAATATCGACTTTGGAAGAAGTGTTGTATCTTGGGAGATAGACGTCCTTAATTCCGTGTGCACTTTTGGTTAACGGGGGCGAAATCTGTCTTAAGGAGATTTGCTTTGACATACTTCGCTTCATCTCCTAAATTCTGTTTTATGTCGTCTTTTTTGTCGATTGGTTCTTTTGATTTCGTAAGTTATATTTTATTCGCATATGCATGTAATGTCAAGGTACATTGTCTAAGAATATAATCTGTACGTTATCCATGTATTTTCTCCAACAATCTTAAGACAGAGTTTTATGTGTTGTATTCTACTTTTACAACAACTTGAGATGATTCTCACTTGCATGGTGTTATATTCCAATCCCATTATATTTGGGCACAAAGTATTTTGCTTTTGATCCATAATAACTTGCATTCTGATTAATTGATGAAATATTGAGCAA
This sequence comes from Nyctanthes arbor-tristis, assembly GCA_963692815.1. Lineage (NCBI taxonomy): Eukaryota > Viridiplantae > Streptophyta > Magnoliopsida > Lamiales > Oleaceae > Nyctanthes > Nyctanthes arbor-tristis. The sequence goes on along the minus strand of CAVNYN010257930.1, from coordinate 18,611 downwards.
CCTTGATTTAATAAATATATGTGATTATGGTTTCAGAAGTCTTGCTTGCATCATGCATGTGTATTTTTACTTTTGCTTTCATGTATATTCTAGCAATGGATGATGCTGCACTATTTCACAAAACTTGTTCATTTAATTTATTAAGATCCGTGAATGTGGTCATCATTTACGTGTGTCCATCGTGACTTACTTGAAGAAAGCATTTTGTAATTTCTGGCATTTAACTGAATCATGTGTCATTTATGTGCTATCTTTCTAATAGTCAATTATGATCTTGGCAATGGCACCGGTGGCTAGCTATTGAAAAACATTTGTTGGTTTCAAGTGCATTAATTGAATTCTGATATCTTGTGAAGGCTTCAGATTTTCTATATTTTAGTTAATATGCCAAACTTGGAAAGCATGTAAATGACAACAGGAAGCATCTTGTGGCCTGTCGACTAGAGACTGAATGACTGAATCTATGTCATGAGATTTATTTACAAAACCAAAGGGGTAGCATTACGCTTCCTTTGGCTAATTGGAGTATGATTTATGACGTTTCATGAATTATAATTAAAGTGGTTACGGACGCAAAAATAAGGAAGTATTGTCAACTTTCAAATCTTTCGTCTTCCATTAGATTGGAACAATATGTTGCATCACCCTTTGGTTGGAAACTATCACCAACAGTTTCTAGAGTGGGAACTCTAATGATCCCGGGAAATATAACTTCAAATGGATGCAATCTGATTGACTGCATCGTAGTTGAAATGAATGACGAAGTGGGAAAAGTTGGAATAGTTTTTAATTCCTATGTTGGTGCTGGCAAACTGAAACTATTGCAAGACATGTAAAATGGTGGACAGTTTGGCCATGACATTGGAAATATGGCACTCAGCCTTGTCTGATGGAATCTATATATTTTCTAGTGTTGAATGTTGATTTTGTAGCATGTGGAAAGTTTCACACTTGTACAATGGCTGGTGAACTTTATACATGAGGAGACGGGATGGAGAATTTCAAGTCCTTTTTAAGGGATTTCAAGTTTCAATAATTTGCGATCGCATATACATGTGATTTGATGAATAAGATTTCACAACTCACTACCTATGCATACAAATTTAAAGAGAAATGCAATTTGCTTCATGTCATTTGGAGAAAAATAGAATACCAGTCGATCGAGTGATTGGTATTGCTTTGATCATATATAATTGTCTGCATTATGTGGATTCGTAGAGAGGTCCTTAGAGATCATTGTCTTATTACATGATGTATTACACATACATGGAAAACTTATTTGAACATCGAGGTTCAAAAGGGTACTTTTAATTGAGTGAAAGACTTATTAAAAGAAAGGTCAAGAAGTAACTTTGTTAAGATATTGAACTTTTTTTTATCGCAATGTATGGGGAAGCATTCTATTCAAATTATTTCGCTTCTAAGACAGTAAAGCTCTTTACAAGTCTTGTGCTATTATAGAGTTCATCATGTAGAAATAAATGGATGATCTAGCAAGTGAGAATGCTAGAGTCGCCAAAGAGAAATTAACTCAATAGTGATATTGTTGTAGAATATTGAGTTTGTATTGTTCGGACAAGAGTTTGTTAGATTGTATCTAACTTGAATTAGAGACTACTCATGAATTGTGGGGTAGCCTTGCTTTCTTCAAATTTGGATATGACAACTTGAAGTTGAAAGGATAGTAGTATATTAATGCTAAACTTTCTACTTGGAATTGTAGTGGTTGCATTACCATTAATGAGAATTTAGTCTATGTTACATTGCACTATGATACTCAAACAAGAAAATGGTACCATGTTTTGAATTCGACGCGTCGAGTGCGATAGTGCAATAGTGTTAAAAATTCTCTTTAAGCGAGTTTAAATTTGAAGATGTATCATTACTACTAGAGCTTTAGATAAAGTTACGAAAAAATTACGAAGAAATTTGGGAAGTTTCTTGTATGAATACTCGATCGAGTGTATTCCAGATTTGTGGAGATACTGTTATTACTTTGACTAAAGCGGAAAGATATATAAATGGTGTATACATGTTACATAGATTGTGATATGTAATAACTAGCTGCATATGTAAGGTATATCTTGTCTTGAAATTATGGTAAGTCTTGATAAAATACGTTGAAGACATAGCACCTTTTGGTAGTCACTCTCAAATGAAACAATATCTATTGGCATTATTAAGTCGAAAGATAACCAAGTGGATCCGTTTACTAAAGGGTTATCGAGAGAGAGAATAGACTGCGCATCGAGGGAAATGGGGTTAAAGCCTAAAACAAGATGAGTTAACTTGACGGAAACCTAACCTGGCGACTGGAGATCCTACGGACCGGGTTCAATAGGAAAACTGGTTATGATTAACTCGAAGAGAAGCACTTTGGAGATTTACACTCCTTTCCGTTTCTATGATGCAAAAGTGCTGCCTACAAAGAGTGTTAACGATAAGCTATGCTTTTAATGATGACTATACATTGTAATATGTACAAGTAGGGTATTATACGGCACTCTTTATAGTACATCACCTATGTAAGTGTGAACATGGGTGGTTCGTTGAGAATTTTACTTAGGCAAATTCTCTAAAGCACTCGCAGAACCCAAGTAGTTCAGGACCAAAATAATGAACACAATAGAGAACCAGACTGATATGGGAAGTAATGTGTTTAGTCTATTGTCTAGGCTCACAATAACGGCTGACAGTTCAAAACGTTGCGTTCACTGATTAACCAAGTGAGTCCGGTAGATTCTTACTAAAGAAGGTTCAAAGCGAAAACTACCTATCTCGATGCATTATCTTTCAGCTATACTCCTCAATGTTGCATTGTCTTTGCATTAATTTTCATTCATGTGGGGATTGTTAGAAATTAGTACGCAAAGTAGGTGTTGACCACTTTGACAATTGTTTAAGCGAATATTATTAATTGGTTATTGGATTTTAGATTCCAATTTTATTTCGTATTTTAATTAATTTTTCTAAACCAATTAATTTTGGGTGAATGAGAAATTAATGTCACATGTATCGCTTAAATTCGTAAAACGTTGGAATTAAAGATTAGAATATTCTAGAATGTTCTAGAATATTTTTTAGACGAATAGTCGTGTCTTATGAGTGAATGATTGTGACTTTTAGACATGATTATTTTCTAACCGGTGTGTCTTTTCTATAAAGCATAATTTCAAATGTTGTAACCTTTATAAGAGTCATGTATTTTAAAGATGTGTCTTTTTATAATGTATTATTCCAATGGTTGTGACATTTATTACAATCATGTCTTTTGAAAATGTGTATTTCCAACATCTATATATAGTGACCCCTAGAAATCATTTTATTCATTCCAAAAGACATCAAGATGAATTCTGGATGTTGATTATTCTCTCTTTTCTTTGACTATTGAAAAGAATAATCAAATATTGGATCGACCGTCAAAGTTGATATAAAGTGTAATATCGACTTTGGAAGAAGCGTTGTATATTGGGAGATAGACGTCCGTAATTTCGTGTACACTTTTGGTTAACGGGGGCGAAATCTGTCTTAAGGAGATTTTCTTCAGCATATCTCGCTTCGTCTCCTAAATTCTGTTTTATGTCGCCTTCTTTGTTGATTAGTTCTTTTGATTTCTTAAGTTATATTTTATTCGCATATGCATGTAATGTCAAGGTATGGTGTCTAAGATTATAATCTGCACGTTAGCCATGTATTTTCTCCAAGAAGCTTGACATTGAGCGCTAGAGATCATGCTTGTTTGACCTTGATCTTTGTTACATTGATTGTTATGAGAACAATTCATTGGACAATTAATTTTTGAGACCTTTTTTTTTTTAAACATCAACCACCGTGTGCAAACAAAAGTTGTTAAAAAAAATTAAGACGTCAAAAAAAATATATAATTAAAGTTTATAATCTATATTTTAGATATTGTGATTATAAATTATTATTATAACTATGAAATAGATAAATGAACAAAATTAGTAAATAAAAATTAATAGGATTTATTTATTTTTTTAAACAGGAATTAATTGAATTTACTTAAAAATTTAGATATTGATTTTTTAATCTTAAATTGGTAAGAAACAAAACATTGGATCATTCGAATCAAGAAGGTCAACAAAGACGGTTCAATGGTGCTCGTTTTTACCTCTTCTTTATTGTCATGTAAGTCTTGATCAGAGCAACACATTCGTATTATGTTACCTCAACCGAGTTTGAGCATCATCCTGTATTTTTGATCGAGTTTACAGAAAATTTGTCTAAAAAGTTTCACAATATGTATTTCTCTGGCGTGATTGAAATTGAGTTAAATGAAGTGATGTGCAGAAAAAAATACAATCACTCTAAATGAGTTGTGTGTATATATTATATTATATAAGTTTTTTTGTCTACACATATATCATTGTTCTTTTATATTATTACAACATTTTCTAGTATTTGGATGAGAAACTTAAATTCGAGTTTCTCCCACTTTGTTCTTTTTTCTTTTTTTCTTATGTAAATAAGTTTATTCATTGATAAAATCGGCAAAGATTACATCAGAAAGAAATAAAGGAGGTACAGAATGCCATTAAGTAGGATATGACATAGAATTCTCCGCTTTAACTAACACATGAGCGACACAATTCGCAGACCTCCAACCAAAGTTGACACTTTCTAACTCACGAGCGATACTACGACAATCTTCTACAATCATGCCAAAGTAAGACTTCTCAATCTTGTTACCATTGAGCGCTTGATGAACTTCATAAGCGTCCGTTTCCACAAAGATATTGCTAGGAAGCCAGTGCTCGATTCATGAGAGAGCTTCCCTAACCCCCAAAGCTTCGACTATGGAAGGCTCGTGATCACCTTGAAGCGGTATCACCTTGGCTTCTATGAATCCTGTGTGACTATCACGAACAATCATTCCAATCCGGAGTTCCTACCACTTAAATTTATGTAAATAGGTAAATTTGACACCTCATTTACCTTTTTCCCCATGACATGACAAATGCTCTTAGATTGACTGATTTAACTAGCTAATAGTTTTATTCACCTCCAAAACGTTTGGCGGATGCACCCGACATGAAAGAACCCGCTCACAAATGGTTTGACATAACTCTCCCGGCCAAACATCAGGTATTAAATCAAATTTTTTTTAGTTGGGGTGTATAGCAAAAATCAATAGAGGCAAGAATTTTTTTTTTTTTAATTTTTTCGGAGGTGGTGCAAGTGTGTTCTAAAAAGCGTGAAGCGCTGAAAAGCGTCGACCCGAAGTTTCAAGCTTTTCAAGTTTAAGCTCGCCTAGGTGACGCTTAAGTGTTAAAAAGCATTTTTCAATTCTTTTATTTTTTTAATTTTTTAATTTTTAATCAATCTAAAGCTGTTAAATATTTTAAATGATGTATACTAAATTGAAAAACACATCTAAAAAATATATATATTATATCTACATTATAATTTTAAGAGATATTATACAATTTAGTATTTTCCAAAGGCTTTTGGATGATTCTTACTGTTATTGGGTTTAATGACAATGTCAAATGGGCCTAACATTATTCAGTTTTAGACTTGAGCAAATTAGATAATATGACCATTTTTTAATTGGGTCTTGTATTATATCTCTAAAACTAAAACTAATGGTAGATTTACCCTTTTAAATTGTATAAAAACACCCTTATTATCATTTTTTTAGTTATTAAATGGCCCAACACAAGGAAAAAAAAACCCAAATATTGTTATTTAGACCATTAGCTATGAAATGACTTAAATGTGACTAAGGGATCAATATTGAAAAAAATTGCTGTCAACGATTTTTGTTGTCCGCCTAGGCGCGCTTAATCGGGCCTAGGCGGTCAATAAAAATTATTAACCGCTTTTTTCACCGATTAGCTCAAAAGTGAATCATGAAAGCTGCGCTTTGCGTTTAGACGCATTTTTTAGAACACTAAACACTAAAAAAATATGGCCTGTGTAATAGGATGTGACACATATCTTTTGTCTAACTTCTGGTGAATATATTAATATTTGTTGATTTGACATTCATATGGGAAAGCGAAATATGGGAGAGGATTTTGCACGACGGATAAACACTCTTGAATCTGGCCACAAATCTGTTTTGTGCCCACCACCACCGCTTTATTTCAAACAAATAATTAATTACTACTATTTTCTTTCTGTCATCTTACCAAATCATTATTGTGTATTACGCTTGTTTGCTTCTCAGTATGATATACTGATATTATTATATTTATTATTGTACTTATAATAATATTAATAATAAAAATAATTATTATTATAATTAAATTAATGAAAACTTGAAATTAATTAAAATATGGCATGGGTACTTTTACACCTGAAAGGGCAAATAATTTCAAATTACAATGTATTTTTTAAAACATTATTAAAAAAATGGTTTTCATCTAAAGAACCTTTTAGACTTTTAGTTATTAAATGACTCAAAATAAGAAAAAAAAGCTCTAATGTTGTTATTTAGACCATTAGCTATGAAATGACTCAAATGTGACTAAGAGTTCAATATTGAAAAAAATTACGGTCAAGGGTTTTCATTGCCCGCCTAGGGGTGCCTATGTGTGCTTAATCGCGCTTAAACGGTCAACAAAAATCCTTGATCGCTTTTTTCACCACTTCGCTTAAAAGTAAAGTATGATGGCTGCGTTTTGCGCCTATATACATTTTTAAGAACACTGAACTCTAAAAATGTACGGCATGTGAAATAGGATGTGACACATACCTTTTGTTCTAACTGCTGGTGAATATTATTAATATTTGTTGATTTGACAGTCATACAGGAAATCGAAATATGGGAGAGGATTTTGCACGACGGATAAACACTCTTGAAATCTGGCCTCAAATCTGTTTTGTACCCACCACCACCCCTTTACTTCAAACAGATAATTAATTACTACTATTTTCTTTCTGTCATCTTACCAAATCATTATTGTGTATTACGCTTGTTTGCTTCTCATTATGATATACTGATATGATATAAATATATATATGTGTGTGTGTATATGTATGTATGTATGTTGTGTGTGGATTTCTCTTTTCTATTAGTAGCGTAACTGAATTTAATCATAGATATCCATCATTCATATTTAATTATAATGTGAAGAAATTATCATGATCATCATCGTAATCAAACAAATGTGTGTGCATTATTTAGTTTTAATTTCCTTGAAAAATAAACTTTTACTTTTCAAAGACTTAAAAGACTCAAAATTTAAAGTCAATTCCTCATTCATATTTAAGTATTTCTTCTTGTCATGCCACACCTAACGCCTTGTTCCTGGTGGCAGTCAACAACACGAGGGTTCCACAGGCAGAGATGGAGATTGGTGGTGGTATGAATCAAAAGAGGCGAAAAGGATTTTACTTTAAATTCTTTTATGATTTTTTTTCCATAGTTCTCAAATTTGACAACCATTTATAAATGAGTTCAATTATAAATGTCATTTAGATAATTATCAAATGACAGTGTCATCCTTATAAAGGGTGGAATAATGATGGACTATGAAGCCAATGATCATTTGTATGCCAAGATAGTGTTTGAGCTTGTTCTCTAGAGCTTTACATAAATTAAAAATTTATCAAATCAATTCTATCTAAAAAAAAAAAATTCCTGCCACAATAATCTTTCTCAAGAGGGTTCCACGGGCCGGGGGATGGAGTCAAAAGAGACGAAAAAGATTTTTTTACTTTAAATTCTTCTTTTTAGGATTTTTTTTAAAACCTAATTCTCAAATTTGACAACCATTTATAAATGGGTCCAATTATAAATGTCATTTATTTTTAGATATTTAATGGATAATTGTCAAGTGACAGTGTCATCCTTTTAAAGGGTGGAATAATAATGGACTATGAAGCCAGTTGTCATTTGTATGCCAAGATACTTGTCCGAGCTTGTTCTCTAGATTTTTACATAAATTAAAAATTTATCAAATCAATATCATCTAAATATTTTCCCCAAAAAAAGAAAAAAAAAATTCCCGATCACCTAATAATCTTTCTTTATATTCCCACAGCACATTCTCTTAGAAATCTAAATCTCTTTATCACAAAGCTCTAGAGAAGAAGCAATTAAAAACGAAACTTGAACCCTATTCATTCAATATTATCTAATACGACGTACATTTATGTCCAGGGGTATGTTTTGGATGTGGTCTGGAAATCTTATCATTGCAAAAGGTGGTGACACTGCGATAATGTTCCGCCAAACAAGCTGGGGGTGGAGGGAGGGGTAGTGGGTCTTTGATGGTTGCATTTCTCTGAAACAGATTAACTAGGATGGGTACCCATTAACCACCGTCTTCGACCATGAGCTCACCCTCCTTTCAACTCCTCTCTTTTGCTTTCCTTTCCATTACTTGAAAGTTTCAAGGGCAAGATTTTTCTTTTCTTTTTTCTCCCTTGAAATTTTAGGGTTTGGTACGTAGACAAAAAAATTGCATAAACCATCCATATCATCATATGGGTTCTTTTAGATTTAAACAATAAGTTAAATTTCACATATCGTCCCCAATCTTTACACTTAGAATCGTCTGAGTCCCTAATCTTTTTTTCTAACGCGATGGGTCGTCAACCTTTCATTAATACGTACAACAGGTCCCTACAGATCGGAAGAGCGTCGTGTAGTCCGTTAAATGGTTGATTAAATTACCTTTCTGCATGTATTCTTTAAAATTAAAAAAATAAAAATAAAAAAGGGAAAAAACAACACCCTACCCAACCAACCCCCACCAGCAACCATTTTGGCTATCGAAAATGGCAGCATTTTGGCAGCAGAAAGAGGGGAGTCCCCTCCCTCTGTTTGCCAAAAGCGACAGAAAAAGGGGGAGACTCTCCCCATTTTCTGCCATTTCTGGTAGCTTGCAGTTTCCATTTTTTTATTTTTGTATATTTTTAAAATTTTTAAATTCCTTTTGGTTTTTTAAAATTTAAGGGGTGAGGGTATTGAGGTAATTTGACTAATGACTTAACGGAATTTTAGATGGATTCCATTAAAAGGAACTTTTTGTGCTTATTTATGAAAGGTTGAGGACCAACGTACTGAAAAAAAGGTTAAGAACTCAGGCGATTCTAAGTGTAAAAGTTGGGGATCTTTTGTGAAATTTACCCTAAACAATATCTATGTAGTAAAACTTCATAAGAAAGAAGCATACAACCCAAGTCCCCCAACTAACTAATACAAATGTGGAAATCAAATTTATCTAGTTATGTGATATATATTTTAAAAAGTGTGAAGCACAACAAAACTATTAACAGAACTATTGTTGCACTATTAATTTTTCTTTAATCTATCAATGAATGAAATTGCAAAATGTGACAAATGTGTACCAACTTGACAGCATTTGAGTGAAACCTACTTGGAAAAGTTGAATTATATTTAGGGACCAATATATATATATATATATATATATATAATTAAAAGCTCCCTAAAAAGTGCATTTCATTGTTTTTCAACCTAAAATAATGACCATTAATCTACTTCTTTTAATGGAGAGATTAATATCTAACAAAAAAAAATCAAGACTTAAAAGTATACAACTAATTGTATACATCAGTTGATGAGAATAACGAGATACTGACGAGTACTCAAAATATAGCAAGCAAAGCGTAATATGTACAAAAAAGAAAAATTTCAAGTGCCAGTAATTGAGACATAGCAAAATTAGTGATGGATGAAATTATAATGTAAAAGGAGGATGAAAATCAAACAACCACTTTGTTTATGGGTTCGGGTGGTTTATGCCATGTTTAAAGTTTGTTAGTGCCATGTACGATGCACCGTTTGTAATAAATTGGTTGGATATTTATGTCAGACCACAATATGAGCTAGGATTTTTTTTCTTCAAACAACATTGTAGAGAACAAAATAGTTGAGGCCCAGAAAGGAGAAACACAAGGACTTACTTTGTGGATGATTTCCTAGGGATCAGAGTCCTGATACAAAATCTCGTTACTTAACTTTCTTGCTGTCAATTGGCAAAGCCCCAAATAATAACCAGAGAAAACTACACACGAACCCCATAAACTTGGACCACAAGTGGTCGGATTTCAACCGAAAATACAAAAACTCACTCGTGAAACTGATGTTAGCTGAAGTTAATCTTTATGTTATTGTTATGTTATTATTACTTGAAATTAACTGGATGTGAATCTTGAGACATGATAAATCATTAATAAAACAATTAACTTGGAAGCACAATCGAGAGTCCACCCGCAATAATAAATTCCCAATCAATTTTTCTAGTTGCAAGCCTTTAATCATCATGAAATTAAAAACGTTCACCCAATCATTGATCAATCAGCAACCCAAAGTCAAAAGTCTATATAGAGATACATGTTTTTTTTTTGGTGGGGGGGGGGGGAATCAAATCTCTCTTCACAAACTTACACTCTAGCCAATTGACTACATGTTACTTTCAACTTCTTGAAGTTATTATAATAATAATAATAACAACAATAATAATTTATCGTCGCAATTGACTTGATGATCAGAGTGCAAATCATGCATCAGGCACACTCTTTTTATTTGATCTCTACATCAAACTTTGTGTTTAGTGCACAAACAACGAATTCACTTCTAACCTCAAAGCTTGTGTTTTTTTCAACATTTTTTACTTTTACCAAAGATAAGAGCCAGAATTCTTACAATCACTTAAGACCAACATACAACAGCACAACCGGAATCTCGTGGGTAAAGAAGAGCAAAGTAAACGAGACAACAAAAAAGTGGGGGTATTTCTGATCTAAAAACATGGTAGTTGTTGCCCTCAACAGTATGTGCGTGCAATCTCCGGCCAGCTATCTATCTATGGTAATGGTAATGAGGCCTGAAATTGGACCATCCTATGGCATTCAGTTTTGCAGACTCCCATCTATAGGGTGGTCCTATAATTTTTATAATTAAAGAGTGACTTTTTAGTATTTATTTTTTTAAAAGACTATAAGGAGGGAAAAAAATTATACTGACGTCTTCTGCCGTGGGGTACAATTTTAGCAGAAAGTCATTAATTCCTCTTTTTCCTTGATGTTTGCAAAAAATAAAAAAAGAAAAAATTTCTATTATCTATTTTCTGGAAATAAAATGATCTTTTTCGGGTGACAAGCAGGGAAAAATATTACGAGGGATATGACTGGAAGCTATGAATGGGCCAAGTAGAATGTTTCTTACGGCCCACGTGAACTGACTGAAATAACACTGTTACACTGAATCGATTAAGAGGTTAAGCTCTAAAAGTTAGGAAAATGCCACATTAAAAACTTTTGAATTGGAAAATCATTAGGTGAAAAAACAACTTGCCTAGAAAATACAGCCAAATTTGCAAGGGACTATGGCCAATTGTTTAGCTTGACTATGACACCTTCCAAATTGGATATCATCAAGGTCAAATAGTTTTTGCTGTTAGTAATTATGCAACTAATAGGTGAATTTGTGCTCATTATGTACTTATTAGTATTAGAGAGAGAGAGAGAGAGAGAGAGAGAGAGAGAGAGATTATACTCCATTTCTCATCATAGAATCAGTCTGTTATAATGCATGCTTGTTGCTTCCAACTTCTTGTCAATTTTTGGAAGAAATCGCATTATTGAATCGGTTGACTCCCAAATTATATGACAACCTCTCTATCTCTCTCTCTCTTATTTATATTTTTAATTGATATTTAATTAGTTAATACCATTCTAAGTTAACTACTAATTAAGGGTGTGTGTTGTATATATTTTCCCTTTCAAGTATGAGTGTTCTTCTGTGAGTGTAAGTTTGGGGTTTTATTGATGCCAAGCGAATGCACATTTTGCTAATGTCAACAACTTTACCCGTACACATTTCATGTATAGTCATAAAGATTTTACTTCGTGCAAATTCAAATGAGCGCTTTACGTATGCTTTAAGTAATTAACAAGTGCCTCCGGCCTAATCTTCTGAATATATAATTAAATGAATGCAAGCCTTTACATACCATATTAGATGGAGCAATTCTAGGGAGACATGTAAAAATGACATTAATAGGTGACATTCTCATATGACACGCATTCATTGGATGATGATGACATCATTGTTTTTTCATTATCCAATACAAGTGTACCACATATACAATGTCATTTATTCATGTCCCATTTTCATGTCTCACTAGAATTTTTCTATTAGATATATCCATTCATGTTTACAAAAATTCAAGTTTTGATCATCCTTAGTTGGTTAGTCTCACATGGAACTCATGGTCTGTTATGAGATAGAAGAGTGGAATAAGCTATTATTAATTATATTTAGGTTTGGGTTCAATCCCTCCGCGTTCCATCATTCATATTTTTAAATTGGATTTCTATTATTATAAATAAATATAATCAAAATTAGCAACTCTTTGTGCATAATGCATATGTGATTGATCTCTTGTCTTTGGATTTTCTCCCTGTTCCTTTTTCAATCCCAATAATTAACAATTTTGTTTTAATTTTCAAGAATTCAGTTTATTCTATAAAAACTCATCATAACGTTGCAAGTTGTCATGCATAAATTTTTCGAAATGTCTTCTGCAAATTATATATTGGTTTTGGTTATTGCCTCAGTCCTTTGCCCATTTGCAATTGGGGCACCACAAGTCCCCTGCTTCTTCATCTTTGGAGACTCACTGGTTGATAATGGCAATAATAACAATCTTGATACACAGGCAAAGGTAAAGGACCTGCCTTATGGGATCGATTTTCGCGATGGACCAACTGGTTGATTCACCAATGGTCGAAACATAGCCGATATCCTTGGTATGTTATATTTTCCTTGTACATGCATGCCGGTGGTTTTCGTTTATATATATATATATATATATTGTGGATGTTTTCTGTGTATAGGATTTGCTAATTGAACTCGCTCTCCCTGTTAAATACTGCAGCTGAACTCCTGGGATTTGAAAATTACATCCCTCCTTTTGCAAAAGCTCAAGGCCAGGACTTCGTCAATGGTGTGAATTACGGGTCAGGATCCGCAGGAATTCGGAGCGAGACAGGCCAACAACTGGTATGTAAGAAAAGAGTTTTTCTGGGATTCCCCAAGCCTCATGCTAGATATGTAACGACTCCGGTCCTGGCCTAGGCAGAGGTGGGTTTTGCTGGATCCACCCATGTTGGCCCAAAATTGTTTTTTTCCACTCCTATGAAACATCGAAAAGATATTCCTATATATAAAATGAAATTTTACATTTTCAGCACAGCCTAGTTTTACTCCCCCTTCTACTTGAAATATTAAGCGTTAGCACAACCAAATAGACATGTAATTACTCAAAATTTGAGTCGTGGACTACTTTGATACCCTTTATGAAAAAAGTTGTTTTAAATTTTGGCAGGGTGACAGGATTAGTTTGGACAGGCAGTTGCAGAATCACCAATTTACAGTCTCACGCAACGTTGTTCTACTAGGAAACGAAACCTCTACCAAACAGCACCTAGGAAAATGTCTGTACGCACTTGTAATTGGAAGTAATGATCTACATAAACAACTACCTCATGCCACAAATCTATCCAACCAGCAGATTATATACACCAGACCATTATGCCACTGTCTTAATTCAACAGTACTCTCAGCAGCTCAAGGTTTGTATGCACGCTTCCTAGTGCTGAACTATATGCGCGAAAGGTGTCATTTGAGATTGCACGACCCAAAAAGATATGGAAATTTTAAATGCTGACACGTGTATACTTTTTTTTTATAATTAGGCCGCATCATGAGATTGATTTCTTATACAACTAGCCTTCTGGTTTTGAATCAATTTTAACAATCTATTTGCGTGTCAGTCTTTGTACAGTTATGGGGCAAGGAAAGTGGCAGTTTTTGGGCTTCCTTTAATAGGTTGCATTCCAGCAGAGACCAATGGAACTGGATGTGTGTTTCCACAAATAATGCAGTCCAGTTATTCAATGACAAACTGAAACTTGTGGTTGATGACCTCAATGAGAATTTTATAGTTGCAAAATTCATCTATATAAATGCCATGGAACTCATGATGTTTGAAGGTAGTTTAATCAATCTTGGTACGTAAGTCGCACGTGAAACCTAATTACGGTGTCAATTGGGTTGATTTCCTTCTCATTTAAAAAGAACAAAGAAGAAGCTAAAAAATTGTCTTTTTTATGTTGTATTCAGGTTTGAGCATTTTGGGGAGGCCATGTCGCAAGGTGTCCTCAATCTGAATATGCATTCCCGAAGAAGCTCCATGCCCTGTTAGGACATTGCACCCCTTCTACGATAATTTTCACCCGACCGACGCTTTAAACTTGGTAGCGGCAGCAAGAGCATACGCTTCGTTGAAATCCTCTTTGACATTCGAACACTGAGAGTCTGAGATTCGATTGAATACATGATGTCTACAGAGTAACATGACCACTTTAAATTTCTTGTATATGTGATTATCATATGAGAAAGATTTCAAATATTCTAACATGTTCAGTACTCCTGACCAATAAAAATTAAGATATATATATATATATAGTATATTTATTATGAATTGGACCCCCCTTGTATCTATGTATGTGTCACATCCTCATTCTGGAAAATGTTTTCATGATTATGAAATATACATAAAGAGTTGTAATCCTTGATTTATCAGAACAATTGTTGGCCTGTGTGATCATGATATAATGGTACTGTTTCACTGTTTTGAGTTTGAACTTTCTACAGTTTACTTTGAAATTTGACACGTGGTGTGCGCCGAATCGTCGTCGGCTAACCGAGATAAAATAATAGTTGAGTGGGGCAACGTGCGGAGGATTGGTGGGTGGTGGGGCGATAATTCTCGAGCACGCTTGCCGGGGGAATGTTTCGGGGTGCCCCCATCATTATTATTTAAAAAATATGCGCGGAGGCTGCTACATTTTATGCATGCATCATCATATCAATTGGAGAAAACATCAACCCCAACAAACTATATATATGTATAAAGCTTTCTTAATTCAATCAACGTGTAAAGGAACAATCTTGAACTAGTTGAAGTTCAAACTTTTCGTCGAACAAAATTAATATGTTCATTCTACTTGTTTCTTTGAATGTCTCCTTAGTTATACACACAATTTTTCTAGCAAGTAATTATGATTACAAGACTTGATTCTAAATTGCAAATTGTTTCAAATTTTCATACTAACATATGTAGTACTGTACGTCTAGATATAGTGATATTGTTGATTGATTTTCAACATCAAGGGATTTAATGAAATTAGACCACATAAAAAATGAAATACATAATAATAAGAGCATGATTTTTCTTTTCTTTTTTTTTTTTTTTTTGGTGGGGTTACTTAGGGGGAAAAACCAGGGGTGGGGTGGGGCGGGGGGTTTAGGTATAAGTATTTGCGTGATAAGAAATTAATTAGAAATGTACAAATGGATAAACAAGGGGCATTTCCATCCCAAAAAAAGAATTTTAGCCCCCCAAATATGATACTACACTGTTCGAGTTTGAAGGTTCCCCGACATTAATCATGCTCTAGTATCTTCAATTAGAGTTTAAAGAATAGTCTTCCTATAACTAAAGTCTGCAGACCCATAATGTCATCAATTCATTTACCTTCTATTCATGCCTTCAGGCATATAATTTTGTAAATTTTTATCTATATGCACCACA
Source organism: Nyctanthes arbor-tristis (assembly GCA_963692815.1). Taxonomy (NCBI): domain Eukaryota; kingdom Viridiplantae; phylum Streptophyta; class Magnoliopsida; order Lamiales; family Oleaceae; genus Nyctanthes; species Nyctanthes arbor-tristis. The sequence goes on along the minus strand of CAVNYN010257930.1, from coordinate 3,012 downwards.
CGTTTCAATAAGCTTAATGAATTAGCTGAGAAGATAATTAAAGGGATGCAATGTGGGCGACATGTATGATTACACTATACCCCATGCATATTTCCCACTTTAAAGCTAGGCTAATCAATAGTGCACCATGAGAAATAAAGCTACGGATTATGGGTTGTACCTAGTAATAATCAATTTTTTCTTTTTTTCTGGTTATTCTTCTACAGATATCTAGAGATCCTGCTTTGCAGAATGTGCTTTAAAGTTTCGAAGAATCTCAAGAAAACCTGACAATTGTGACCTGTTTGTTTGCCCAAAAAATAAAACAGCAAAAAAAAGAGAAAAATAACTTTATTGCGATGAAGGCCAGCCAATTCCATGTGACGGTCGACTCCATTGTAAATTAAAACGATTACATTACGGCAACCCATTTAAGAGTTTGTTTGATTCTCTGTATCAATTCTCTTTATAATTTTATCTACTACTGATTTGACCATTAATTATTTATAACTACAAATTTCAGATCGGAAGATTCTTATTATTCTCCCCATTTATAATTTTATCTACCACTAATTTTACATTTAAATTTAACAACTGTTCAATTACAATTACATATTTTAAACATTTTTACATTTTCAATACGCATTCTACCCCTCTCTTCATTATAATTTACTCAAATTTGAACAAATAATAAGAATCAAACAAGACACCACTCAATGAACCTCATTATAATGAATCAAACAGCCACTAAAAATTCACTCTATTTGTCAAGCAATTTAAATTTTAAATTTTAGACACACAGTAATACACTATTAAGCCACATCTTTGATGTGATATAAATTTTCACATTATTCTAATTATTAACTTTACATTTCACGATTATGTCACACCACTTATACAAATTTGAATTTTAAATCTATTTATAAACAACTCTATTTTTAAATTCTTACCAATGAAACCAATCAAAATGTACAAGTTGTCAGATTGTGTGTTCGGCCTGCGCAAACGATACCTAAATTCCTAATTTTTCCCAGGGTGAAAAAATATATATGTAAGAATTAAGCAAAGGGACCACCAATTATCCAACAGCAGTGATAAATTAAAGAAAAAGTACAGTAAAGTACCCTGCAGTTGAAATTACAACATAGTATATGGACTGCTGAAAACTTTAGATAAAACTTGAGTATACTTATAATATTGCAGGAATACTGCATTATATATCAGCTCCCCTAAAAAGAAAGATTCTTGCATTTACATTGATAATTAAGAAACAACAACTTCTTGCAAACATTTGAAATCAATTCCAAGAAGAAACTTTTGAAAATAATCGAAAGCTGGGAAAGAAAGAAGAAATGAACACGTGCACACAATCTGTTAGTTCTGATCACACCTCAAGCAAAATCAGTAAGCCACTCCCCATGTTAAAAAAAAAAAAAAAAAAAAAAAAAAAAGATGCAAAAGACATGACTCCACCCTTGATTTTTTTTCTTGGGAACATCTAGTACGTACTCTGTGTTGAATAGAACCGAACTATACTTATAATATACTGTTTAATCTACCTTACCAGGATCCTCCGGCTAACATCCCATTCCAGTACCCATTATTGGATTCTCCTTGCCCTCTATCATGCTCGAATTCAGGCGGAGCAACGGGCTTCAATTCCTCGAACGGGAAGAGGAGTCTTGATGGGGAGTTTGTATGATCTTGAACAGTAGCACCTTGCATATTCTGAAAACCATTTTCAAGCCCATCTAGGCTAAAATTAAGAGTTGGAGGCTTGAATTCATTCAGAGAAAATCCAGACGAATACATTGTGTTAGAATCCGAAACCGGCATCGGCATGAAAGTACTGGTAAGTCCCCTTGAAGTGATCCCCGTCTTGAGAAACTCCATCACTGGAATATGATGAGAAGAAGTGGTAGTAGATGAATTAGGGTTTGTAGGATCTAGGGTTTTCATGTGATCAGCAAAGGGTAGAGCAACAAATTCAGAAATCCCATTAAAATGACCACTAGTGGGTGGATAAGCTAAATTGAGATCTTGGCCATCATGAATTTTAGGGTTTTGAGATGGAAAGCTTTGTGGGCTCAGATCTGGAATCTTCTTGGATGACGCGGGTGCTGATGATGAAAAAGATCGCTTGTTCTTCCTTGTGCCGCCCCCCACCGGAACATTTCTCAATGAGCCCCCTTCGGTCCAATACCTTCTACATGTCTTGCAAAAGTATCTTGGCTGAGAGAGACTGTAATTGTTGTAATAACAGAACTTTGTGTTTGTAGAATTGCATCTTGGACAGTTCAAAGCTTGCTCCTTTTCCGGCCTTGGCTTCTTTTCTACTGCCGGCCTTGATGAGACATCAACTGGCTTCGGCGGAACCCCGATTCCCTGAGGTGACAAATTAATTAATTAAGCTTTAATCAGAAACACGCAGGCATGCAATCTATGTAAGTACTCGAGACCTTTCACAAACCAAAAGATCTGATATTACAAATACCTCAAAAAAAAAAAAACGTAAAGCAAAGGGGAGTTATCCATGAATTACATACCCCCCCCCCAAACAAAAAAAGGGGGAAGCAAAAAAAGAAGAGGAAACTACACTATTAATCCTTTATAATCAGAAAGGAGGAAAGAGCTAGCGAGAGTGAGAGCCAATTAAAGAGAAACAAAAAGAAAACAGGTAAACAAGAAAACATCTCAAAAGACGAAATTCAAAGAAACAAAGATTAGTGGGGGCTGATAATCTTGCAGATAAAGTTAACAACTTTAAATTCTTTTCCAAAACCAAAGAAAGAACTACCCGAGAAAGACGTTATCATGATATGATTTTTATTTCTATTGCTTTTAATTACCTGTGGCCACTGAGTAGTATCCATAAACACCAAAGAGAGATTATGGAGAAAAAGAAAAGGAAGAGAGAAAAAGAAAATTAAAGGTGTTAGAGAGAGCGTTCAAAGGAGAAGAAATTCAGCCACTTTTGAGCAGCAGCTGCTTCTAAAAGCAACTTTAAAGGGTTTTCCTCTGGCGGTTCCATGT
>CAVNYN010257916.1:0-25105 GCA_963692815.1 Nyctanthes arbor-tristis | reverse complement strand
TATCCTATATAGATTTTGAATTTTATGTCAAGAATTTTTAATAGGGTAATTGACATAGAAGGTCCCTATCTTTAAACATTCTTGTACAATTGGTCTTTTCCTATGAATTTGTGGCAATTTCACCCCTATCTTCATATTTTATTAGCATAAATCATCCTTGATGCTAAATCCATCCCCAATTACAAGGGTATTTTTGTCTACTATACTATAAAATGAAAAATATGCAAATTAGGTTCTAAAATAATGGGCATTCTTTTTTAAAATTAAAAAAGACAAATATTAGAAAAGAAAATAAAAAATAAAAGGGAGAAAATAAATGGACTAACTCGCAAAAGCAGTTGTTTGGTGCAAGTAGTAACTAAGAGAAATAACTAATGAATAGGAAAAATAAATAATTTTATTTTTAAAAAAACGTTTTCATTTCACATCTTTGTCCAATTAATTATTAATTATTTCAATTACGTTATTAATATTACGTTAGGACTTTCTTTGTATTTTTTTTAAATCTTGAAGTGGACAAAAATGCCTTTCTAATTTGGGTTGAATTTAGGGTTAAGGACGATTTGGGCTAATAAAAGATGAAGGTAGGGGTGAAATTGTAAAAAATACATAGGTGAGGACCAATTGCACAAGAGCCTCTAAAGGTAGGGACCTTTTGTGTCAATTACCCTTTTAAATATGCTTATGCACTAAAATTGGTATCAAGGAAAGGTTTTATCCTTGGCTGGGGGTGTGCATCCTTGCAATGAATATTGGAGAATTGCAAAATTACCAACCTCAATATAGAATTTAGAATCTGGGTGGATGCGTTGAAAGATTCTGTTGAAGAAACTCTTTAGGTTTAACTGCTAGGAGTCTAAGACACTGCAATATGTGGTTAGAGATTTGCCTCAAGTTTCAAGCTATGTTCAAATCCTCAATATCATGATGCAGAAACTTAAGAGATTTTTCGTTTGTTTTTCTTCTTAAATCAAACTCAAGGATTATTTGTTTTCCATGTAGGGGAGAGTGATGTAGAAGAGTTTTATTCGGGTTCTGGTTGTAATAGGATCTCTCTAATCTTTTCCCTTTTTTTTGTTTTTATATATATATTTTTTTATTTTTTTATAGTGATATCTCTTTTCCGTTTAGGAAAGGAATTTGTCTTTTATTTAATTTCTTTCAGGATCTTAATTATTATTCATTAGGACTGTGAAATACTTTTGCTTTTGCATGTTACAATTTCAAACCAATTCATCATAAGAAATCGTGTAGTACATATTTTTGAATTGGTTCAACTTTATTATTATTTCAAGAATTTTAAACACGCGTCCATACCGCTTGCGCCTACCTTGTCATAAGAGAAACACCTCAGTACCTGATAATGCCTAAAAAAAAAAAAAAGAAATACTATATAATATCTGCTAAGAGGTAATATTATTTTAAATAAACTTACGCCATGTATATTTATTTACCACTTCTGATTGAGAATGGATTTTCGTCATGTGTATTTCATCATGTGTATTTTAGTGGATGATGGTCCGTATAGGAAAGAGAAAAGTGTCAGCTTCCAACAGATCTCGATATGAGAACGCAGTTGCTGGAGATGATTTAGTTCAAAAGGAAAATGCGGATACCGTGATAGTGAATATGGAGCAAACCATGGGTATTTCTCGTAGGAAAAATACAGAAACATCAGCTGACATGACAAAAAATGAAGCTGAAGAAACTATGCCCAGAGATGGAAATGTGATTATGGGGGAAGATAATGGAGAAAATGCAATCAAAATGGAGCTGAATAATCATAATTTGGGTAAAAAGGACCAACAAAGTGAAAAAGTTCCTGAAGACTATGAAGATAACCTAGAAATGAGCGGCCATAACTTCATAAAAGAGGACCGAGACAGTGAAAAAACTCCTGAAGATGATGCAGGTACCGAAGAAGAATTTCCTGCTGATGATGATGAAGATAATCAAGAACCAATGGAGGATGAAGATGAAGATAGTCAAGAAGATTCAATGGATGAAGATGATGAAGAAAGTGAAGAAGATTCAATGGACGAAGATGATGAAGAAATTTCTGAAGAAGAGAATGAAGAAAATGATGCCTTTTATGACAGAGAAGATGGTGAAGAAGATGTTACAGCAGAAGAAGATGAAGCCAATGGAGATATTGCACAAGAAGCAAAAGAAATTTCTGAAGGAGATAGTGGAAAAGAGGAACAGTGTAATGAAGAGAATATGGAAACACTTCAGAAGAAAAAGATCAAGGAATCGATGGAAAGAAGCAGAAAGCAGGTGCGAGAAAATTCCGTTCGTTATGAAGAAGATGGTGAAAGAGTTCGAATGGAAAAACAAGATGATAATGGTCCCAAAGAAGATAAGAAAATTGCTGAAGGAGAGAGACGAATTGCTGGAGAGCGTATTGCGGAGAAATTGGAAGCAAGTTCAAAGTGGAAGGTCAAGAAATCAAGGGGAAGGAATAGAAAGAAGGCAGAAGATGGAAGATCCAGGAAAGCTGCCTCTAGAGCTGAAGATAAACCAGAATCATCTAGAAAGAAGAAATCTAAAAAGAGGCAGGAGAGCAGGGGAATGATATTTATGTGCAGTTCTCGGACAAAAAATGACTGCTATCATTATAGGGTTCTTGGGCTGCCTGCTGGCAAGAGAGACATAGTGCAAAATATCTACAAAGGGATGCGACTATTTTTGTTCGATATTGATCTTAAATTGATGTATGGAATCTACAAAGCAGCAGGACCTGGGGGATATAACATTGAGCCCGAGGCCTTCAAGTCGCAATTCCCATCTCAGGTTAGTTCACATTACACAATTAAGCATTACTCTTTATTTCTTTCCTGCTTTATATGAAATAGGTACATATTATTTAAGAGCATGCATTACGGGTTTTCCTGAAGGAGATGGTAAAACATTAGAATGATCAGATCCAGTGAAATTCATTCATATGAAATATGAACTTTCATGAGCTTTTTTCATCTGTGTTGCAATGTGACTTTACAGCATGAAACTTTCAGTTGAGACATCTGCATGAAATTGCTCATTATTTCATTCTTCCCTCCCCAACAGATAAAATGCGAAGTTTAAATTTCACGTCTAGTTTGTGCCTTCATTTCTTACAAGTTTCTGTACGCATTTCTCTCTCTTTCTGGGTCTGACAAATATGATATCTTTCTATTCGTTGTGGATAATGTTTCAAATGGTGCTCCTGTATAATGTTGAGATGACATCTGTGCATGTAATATGATAATATTCATTAATAATTAGTGACAAGACTGCTAAAATGTGAACCTGCACTGATTGCAGACTGTAATGGTAATATAATAGCGGTGTCCTTCCCATTACTATAGCATGTTGATCATACTAAGAACATGCCAGCCTCCTGGTGTGTTGATGTGCAATTCGTACTATGTTTGAAAAAAGAATTTCTATGGAACTGTGAATTGATACCAAAGTTCCTACTGGCATCCAAATGTACAAGTGCATGTTTCCAACTTATTATAGGTGAAACATATGAGATGAGAAATGAATGTGGCAAAACATTTTATGTAGTCTAATCTTGATTACACTAATTTTTCTGTGATAAGACTGAAGAATGGATTAGAAATTCTGAATTTTTACAGGGTCTAAGAGTCATCTTATGGTTGTACTCATGATCACAGTGAGTAATGTGAAAAATTGTTTTAGTTTCTTGTTTCTCTCCACTTGTATTGCTTCCATGTTTATTAACCAATAACATTATACGAACAAGAAGTTGAACAGATTAAGTTGTAAATACTAATTGATGTTATGGAATCAGGACACCTTTTTACCTATTTCTGACGATTGTTTTGATTTGCATATTTGGACGATCGTCTTGCCTCTGTATTTAGTCCTGTTGGCATTCTATGTTTATTTCTAAATTGAAACAGAATGGAGGGAAATGAATGGTGGGTTCTGTAATACATTTGGCTCCCATCAGATGGGTAAGTGTTGAATTTTTTATATAGAAGTAGATTGCTATAGTGTCTTAGTTTACAATTTCATACACCCCAGTATCTTTCCCTTTTTTAGTTGAACACTAGACTAGGCAGATAAGGCGAGCCTCAAATTTGGGTGATTTCAATGTACATTTGGAACGAAGGTCAAATCAATTGGCATAAATAGGAGATCTTTTTTCAATGTTTCCTATGGACATTATGGGTGTATTTCGTTTTGGCAAGGTTAAAATCTAGTTCATCCATCTACTTTCACTCTTGATAATAGCCTTAGTTGGAAAATTATCTTTCTTTAAATATACAGATCAAATTCTAGAGTAAGGTTAAGTACTTGCTGTCTATTCCTTCTACATCCGGATCATCATTCTCCTTTTATCCTTTTGTGCCTTTCTGCTAGGTATTTTGGGGGAACCAATTCTGGAGTCAGCATAGGTATTTGGGCATTGATTCCTTTTATATTTGGTATCCAGATCATTCACCTTCTTCACCCCTTTGTGCTATTCTGCTGCTAGGTTTTTATAGCTCCTGTGTTTATGGTAATAAAGGTAGCACCGACACGGACACGCCGACAGGCGATTTTCCAAAAAGGTGCCGACACGACACATTAAATAAAATATTAATTTTTATTTTTTAATTATTTTTTTGAGTTCAATTTTGTAATTATATTATATTTAACATTTTTAACAGGAAAGAAAATAGATTTTCCTTATATCAATGAAATATACTGGGCCATTATTTAAGGCACGGGAACATTTGTGCGTGTCATCCTTTGATTTTATGGGAAACATAATAAATAAATCAAAGAAAGTAATTTAGGCAACATGTCAGAAATGTTAAAAGACTTACAAAACTCTCCTTCTTCCCCTTCTTTCTTCTTCTTTTGCAACTAGGGTTTACTCATCTGCCGCCGCCATCGCCTCAGCCTTCCAAAATTCAAATACCCATTGAGAAAACCAGAAAACTCATTGTCGAGGACACGGTTAAGACACCATACAAGGTCCCATGTCTCTCCTTCATCTTTTTATTTGTTTTTGGCATGTCCTACTCGCTGGAAATTAGGAGTAAATTTCTCACAGGGTAAGCGGCGTATTCGACACGTGTCAAAGGCGTGTCGGCTCGTGTAGGTGTCAGATATGTGTCGGATACCGACATGCCGGCGCCAGAGACATGGTGGTGCTTCATAGCTGAGACTTGCTAAGCCGTTAATATACTAAATATTTCTTGTTAATTACTTGTTTTGATTGTTCTAACGCTTGTACAGATAATTGGATCTAGCATTCATTGTGGCCACCAGGTCTGTGTTCCAAAGCTATTTTGTGGAGAGCTTTCCATTAGCTCTTTCAAAAACAGCTTCTACTGCTAGGTCGTTTAATTGCCAATTGAGAAAGTATGTTAAATTACCATCTGTATGTTAAATTACCATTTACCAGCTTCCATAAACTGCATTTTTTTTAATGACTGGCAGATATGTTACCTTTTTTTTTTTTGGGGTCTAAAATTCATTATTTATTTTAACTCTTGTTTGTCAGAATGATAAATTTGAATCATATTCTCATAAAGATCTATTAAAGTAAAGATATAATTAAATAATTGTTGTGTAATTATTTTGAGCCCCATCTACATTTAAAATTTTTCTCCGTTATCTTTTGACCATTAACACCTTTTTGTTAAAATTATATACTCCCTCCTTCCCATAAAAATAGTCTCATATCATTTTTCACATAGTTTAACAAAGTCCAGGAAAAGTGGAATTTATAAATATTTTTCCTAATATGCCCCTTCGTTTAATTGTTATTCAACTTTATTAATTCTTATTTGTTAATATCAATGCACATTAAATGGGGCACATAAGAAAATTAAAAACTAACAAAAGTGGATAATAATTTGGGACCAATAAAAAGGGAAAGTGAGACCATTTTTATGGGACAGAGGGAGTATATTATATTGTTCCAATTAGTCTTTTAGAAATACTTTGATGTGTAGAGATTAACTAAAGAGGAGTATGTTATAAAACTTAGAAATTAACTAAAGAAAGTGGACTACAATTTGGGAGGGATGGAAAAGGAATAGTAGACTATTTTTGCGAGACTGGGGGAGTAATAAAAAAGGGGTCTTGCTGTTGTGTTGGGATTTGCCTTCTGTTCTTCACAGGATCAAGGGGAGTTTCAGAAGGTGAGCCTAGATGTTTATACTCTTCTTTGACTGCCTCTCTTCTCAAATCGGTAACCTACTAACACGTGGAGGCTTCTGACTACCGGTCTTTTTTTTTTTTGTGGTTCTAGATTTCCAAATTTGGCTGCTATTACATGTACCAACAATTCTTTGCTGATATAGTTTATTTATAACGTAGGATACTGCTATTCTCAAGCTTCCTACATATCTGTGATGAAAGCCATTACTGTTAACTATTCTTTTTCTGTTGCCATCCAGTATTGAGGTTAATGAGAAATCGTGCTCTATCATTTGCAGCTTCAGCAACTTTGCGATGTATATAGAATCTAAGCAAGTTACATTTTCCTATTTAGGTCCATATTGTTGCAATTCACCATTTTGAAATATATAACAATACTGTTTATCTTGAATTAACGAACAAATTCTAGACTTGGAACTTTTGTGATATATTTATAATGAAAAAGATAGTTCCAGTAAGGATAATATATATTTATAATGAAAAAGATAGTTACAGTAAGGATGATACATTATCTCAAATATGATAGAAATATTTGCACTCTGTTAGGTACGATTTACTGTTTTCGAAGATTGTTTACCCTTGGCTGAGGAGAAGTTCAAGTCTGTAATCAAAGAAAACTATTTTACGAGAAGCAAGTTTGATTGCCAGTTGACATCGTCTCAGGTACTTGACATTGTAATTTTAATAATCTTTAAGTTCGATGATTAGAAGTTTGTGGAAGCTCTGCCTTCTGATCCATACAACGTTACAGCCCCGGCTTGTTTTCTTCTATAGGTCAAGAAGCTGTGCAAGCTTTTCACACCTGCCAGGAAAGTCAACCCATCCAAAAAGATGGAAAGGAGACGGAAAGCAGAAGACCCTGCACCTGTAAACAGAAACATCTAATACAAAGTTATCCTCGGACTTGGGCTTTGTAGATACAAGAATTGGGGCAACACGTTTATCCAAACATGAAATTTTACTCCCCAATACATCATCAATAGAATTTGACATAAACCAATTCTGAGAGACAACAAAATCTACTTCTTCTTTGCCCTCTAATTGAGCAATTTCACCTTTTGTGAGATGTAGGAGTGCCTATAGAATCATAATAGGCTTTTCTAGCATCCACTGGAAGCAGAACAAATAGTGTGGCCGATTTCTCAATCTTAGATTTCAAACTGTAGTTGAGCACAATCCCACGTTGATTGCTGATTGCAAGGTTTTGGTCAATAGTAGTGACTTCTGAAATCTCTTGCCTGGGTTCCTTCTTACTTTTATCTCCAAATAAAACTAGATGTTTCTCTTCAATTTGATTGGGATATGGAACAATGTGATCATCACTTCTACTTTCTAATTGTTCCAGATCTTTTACAAATAGATTTCCAGACATGTCTAGAATCGAGTCTAACCAAACTTTAACCTTTTTTGAGGTTGGTAACACTGTAAATGATTTTGATTCGCCTTTTCTTCAAATACTTCCTTGCCAATCCCAAAACCAACGGTATCTCTTTGGTCATCGGTAAATCTATGGATTCTACTCCTAGAACCTTATCCACAATTAGACTCACGATGAATCCTACCATCGCGAAAGTCTCACCTACCCATAATGTACACAACATGAGCATCACCTCGTGCCTTAAGCCTAACACAGAAAATGTTTGCCAATCTGACCATCTTTTGTGCCAAAGCATCCAGCTGTTGGCGGATTTGTATTAGCTCACATTCGTCGTCCCTAGTAAGTATCAACCTTGGCATCACGACGTCTAGTATGTCCTTTTGGATCCATCGTCAGGAGCGTAGACCGTGCTCTGATACCAGCTGATGAAGGCGGAAGTGTAACAAAAGACTAATACGGGATTATAAATGTTGATTCACGCACAAATCAATCATCTAGGTGCAGAAATGGAAAACTCCAATATCTTTAATTTTATTTAAAAACTCAACCAACCTGAATAATGAACAATTGAGTTTAAATAGTAAAAACTAAAACCCTAAAATTCGTCTCATCGGCTAAATTAAATAAAATACATAACGGGCCGAAACTCTTAGAACCCTTGTCTTCGCCATATCTGATGTAGACCGTAGTCTACAATTCAACAACTCAAATAAAAAGGTTCCAAATTCAATAAAAGACTCACTTAATCAACTGATCTACAATGAGTTCTATTTGAGGTTTAAATAGAAAGTGATTAACTTGGAAACCAAGTAAGAAAATAAAATAAGAAAATAATTAAATATTACGAATCCTAAAGCTCTAACTAATTAATGGACTAAATTATATAAAAAAAACACAATAGGCTGAAACTTCTAGAATTCTCATCATCGTCATTCTCCCTGGACCGGAGAAGATTTGCTTGTAAGACTTAGAGTCGTTATCAATTCTAGCCTTCCCACGCTCAAAATAAGAGCAATTCTTTGACATCAAGTATAATGACCGGTTTGTTGACTTAACTGCATTACCTATTAAAAATTCCTGCAAATCATTCAAATATATTTCAACAAGTGAACCTTCCTTTGAAGCCCCTTGAAAACTTGCAATCACAGAATATTTTTCATTATTTAAGAACTGGAGTCCCTTGCACACGTCCACAATCATGTTGGAATCGTTAGTTTAATCAAGGAATTGGACTTGGTCCACAACCATGTCATAACTAGAGGTCATGAACACCTTTGCCATCGAAATTTTTTAGGCTTCATCACCCATTTTCATCAATTTCCATCAATTTCTTCTTCATAATATTCAAATTTATCATCTCCTAACTCGAAACTAGTTCTATTAGAAACACCAACTAGTTCCACATTCTTGTCAATTGTACCTCCATCTTTTCAACTTTTGCAGCTATTTGCTCAATAACAACCACATCTAGCCCAGATAGATCAAGAACTATAGAATCAACAGTTGATTCCCCTTCCTTAGCAATGTTTGTTCACCAATCCCAAAACCAACGGGACCTTCTAGGCAACCCTAAAACCCAGGGTTCTTTGTCTAGAGCCATGTCCACATTTCATGGACTTCTTTGCCCATGTCTCAAATTGATTGAACATTGCGGTCATATTCTCAATCTGATTATGCAAATCTACTATCTCCTCATCAAGTCTTTGGTCCCTTCACCACCGCGAGCATCTTGTCCTCTTCTACGAACCATGCTCTAATACCAATCTGATGTGGAACGAATCCACAACCCACAAAAGTTAACACTTTTGGATTACAAATCTGATATCAACTGATGTAGATGGAAGCGTGACAAAAGATTAATACTGGATTATAAATGTTGATTCATACACAAATCAATCATTTAGGTGTAGAATTGGAAAACTCCAATATCTTTAATTCTATTAAAAAACTCAACCAACCCTAATAATTAAAAATATGAGTTTAAATAGTAATAACTAAAACCCTAAAATTCATTTAATGGGCTAAATTAAATAATATACATACATAATGGGTATACATACATAATGGGCCGAAATAGAATCCTCATCTTCATTAGGAATGCAGGTACAAAATTCTAATGAGCTCTAATGGTTGGCTCTATGAATGGTATTTTCTTACAAAACTCGCGAAAAATGATCCTTACAATGCTTGTGAATGGCGTTATAGACGGCAGGCTATGGGGAAGCTTGGAAGTAATTTTGCAAGCTTGGAACTTAAACTAACAGAGGAGATTTTATCTAAGGACCCAAAGAGATCGGAAGAGCGTTTGGCTCCATAGACGGTCGGTTCTGCAGGCATTTGGAGGATGGGAGGATGAACTTGCATTATGCAATAAAGTAATTAAAGATGACAATTATAATTACTTTGCTTGGAATCAAAGATTCCTTGCTATAACAAGATTCAATCTGTTAGGCGAAATGTGGGTTTCGGAAGTAGATTATGCTATAGAAGCGATTGTTGAGAAACCTGAAAATGAATATCCTTGGTGGTACCTTGGAAACATTTATAAGGGGCGACCAGGTTGGATAATCTTTTTGTAAATGCATGTATCATCGGATAGAAGGGTAGGGTAGACGTATCGGAGAAGGATAAGATGAATACTAAACTATACGGGAGAAAACATATATATGCTATGGAAATTCTTCTAGATCTTACAATACTTGGTTATGAACGAGGCCAAGAATTGCGAAGGGAGGTGTATAAATATACTATGAAACTGTTTGTTTAATTTTGCGATGTCTAGATTCTATGAGGATCGGCGATTGGAAATCTCGTGTGAATTTTATCTCTGAAATAAATAGGCTTAGAAGGAGGAATGCTCGATTGTCTTACATGAGCAAGCGGATGGAGGCAGCAAGTGTTGATCATACCCAAAAGGATAATTAGTAGTCTCGATCTCCTGCTAGACGTATGGCGGGAGATCATTTTCATGATGATTAGACCATTATCTAAGTTGCAACTATACAGAAATTCCAGCAAGGAAAAAAAACCATAAATTGGCCAATACGCATTCATTTGGGATTGGTTTTCTTGACAATTTTTCTATGATTTTGCTGCAGTGCATTCATTTTCATATAGATATTAAAAAAGATGAAGGCATCATTATAAATTTTTTGACTTTGACCAAGTTTGTATATCGCAAAATTTATTTCCTCGTTATAGAGTTCCCGAATTATACAAAACAAAGTAATATATAAAACTACTTCAAAAGTTCTAATAGAATTGGTACTGAAATATTGAATGTCTATGATAATGTTGTAATCAACATTTGTATAACATATAAGAAGATCATTTTATAAACATGAAGAAATTATGTATTCTTGTTTATAGGGTGGTTTGAGAAAGATGACGGGCGGAGTGAGTTTGCATGTTGTGGAGAGTGAGAGTGGTTTACAAAAATCTTAATTGGTTTTGGATGAATTAGATTAGTCTATAGGATTATACTTCATTTTAAAGGATGGAATTCTTTTTGTCAAATTTATTTGTTCAATTGATAGATAAGGGAACGATTATGTAGAAACCCAAAAAATCAACAAATTTTATTGAGTTATAAGATTAGCATATTTGATTTAATGCCAGACATGAGGCAAACATTAAAGAAACCAGAGATGGCGTGTATGGCTACCAAAAGACGTCTACGAAGTAAATGGAACTAAAAGCTTAAGAGTCTCCAAGTAATAAAAATATGGTGTAGCTATAAAAACTGTGAATATATATATACACAAAAGTCTCAAATATTTGCCTATATATTTTTTTGATTTTTTTCAGTTTTAATCTTTAAAAAAATCAACATTACATGATTAAATCGAGCATTACGTAAATGAATGATATTTTAGAATGTCTTCTAAAACCTAGTAAATACAGTTCTCCTTACGAATTTTACCTATCCAAGAAATTCTAGTGTTGGAGAAAAAAGTCGTGGGGAAAATTATGGGAAAAAACACATTTCTAAATAATGTACAAGGAAAACTTGGTGAAAATAGCTATTGCAATATATTTCATTATTTCATGCAAATCCATTGATTCACCATTAAGTTAATCTTCACGAAGAGTTGCTCGTCACATAAAATGACTTGTAGTTTTTCATTGTTTTATATGACGTGAAATTTTCCTTTTTTTATTTTTTTTCCCTACACTATTTTGCCATTGCATGTTTTGTAACGTGTTCTTTTTCCTTTTTTGTCATGTATTTGAATTTTTTATTTAATATTTAACAATAAAATTAATAAAGATATGGACACATGGTAAGACTTTACTGGATAGGAAAAAAATTTTTGTGAAAGGTGGGAGGAGTAAATGGTTAATAAGTGGATCATTCTAAGTTTCGAATCTTCTAGCATAATTATCCCCTCAACCATACGCTGGGATGGAAGATCATTGGATGAGTTGTCCAATGATGAGAACGTATACTGGAAGATCGGAACTAAAAACTTACGGTATGAATTTTTTTCAAGTTTTATAAACCGGCTAGAAACAAAAAGAAAATTACAATTCGTTTCAAGTTTCAAACATTTTACAGCAATTTTTGTTTTTAAATAATCACTGGGAAAAAAATTAAACCTTAAACTGCTTCCAAAAACAACTTAGATCAGAAGAATATATCCTCATACTGTCAACAAAAAGAGCAATTTGGTCCTAGAAAAACGATAATATTATAGCAAATGAAACCAACCTACCAATAAGGAAGCAATATCAGCAAAAGATTTAATCGAAAAGACTAAAACCCATGTCATCATCTGATTCCTCGGCAGGCTCTTCTTTCTTCTCCTCGGCAGGTGCAGCACCAGAATCAGCAACTGGTGCTGGAGCAATAGCAGCAGCAACTGCAAACTTGCTGGGATCCTACAGAAAATTTTACACAATGACATAAATATAACACATCAAAACATCATGCAAAATCTACGATGCCAGTGGCGAGTTTTGCCCATCCCACAGGGACACTGGCAGGGGAGGAATTCTACAAACTGATACACATAAAACGATGAAATAGAGGCAAGTACACACCTCTAGGTATTCCTTGACTTTATCAGCCAGTGGGAAGGAGTAATCAGTTTCAACAGCAACTGCCAGAATATTTTTGTACGCATTAATGAACATATGTGGTGCAGCTGCAAGGGTTGGGTACGAGATGGCAAGGGACAGGGAAGTGACCATAGCAACACCCATGGCAAACTTTTCAATGAGATCATCTTCAGTCAGATCAAGCACTTCAGGGCTGAAAACAGATCCGTTCTCATAAACAGAGAGAACAACAAGACCATAAGAGAATGGCCGGATTCCAAGTTTTGCAAGCAAAGCAGCTTCAGATGAACCCACTTTATCACCCTTCTTGATAAGCTCAACAGGAGTGATAATTTCAACAGTTCCCTTGTTAATCTTGGTAGGAATATTAAGAACCTATTTTCAAACAGCGTGAGCAAAATCCCTAAAAAGCAGATATAACAGAAACAGGTGAATTATTTTAGAAAAACCTGGAAGAAAGAAGTCTGTGATGGATCAAGACCAGTATTTCCAGGTGGGACCACAACATCGACTGGTGCAACCAGACCAACACGAGCTGGTGCTCCAACCTGTAACCCATAAGATGCTTTTAGGACCCCCAGAAAGGCACAAAAGGCACAGCTCATTATGTAGTCTTCACAAGCATATTGCAATAAACTATTTTCGCTCTCTATTTTCAATCTGATGCCTACAAACTTAAAAACATGCTTGTTCAGATCAAAACCACACCACAAGAATCTATCTTCAGAAATATATTCAAATCACAAAGGCTTTCACCAAAAATCCAACTCAAGCATAGAATATATAGTAACACATAACAAATTACTGAAAGTAACATAGAAATGTCTTCCGATCTTCAAAACATTTAGTACAAGCACATAATAATAATATAATACAAAAAATAAGAACATTGAAAAATTTTAGTGACCCCGCAGAAAATAGATAAGCATACCAGAAATGCAATAAAGAGCACTTTACAGTTGCAAGAACAAAAAACTAATACAATTTAAATTAACTAGAGAAAATCACAAATAACTATCAATAATCAACCTCAGAAGCTCATGCTGTTCTAATTCTACATCAGACAAAGAAACAGATTGACTAAAAGAGGCTGAACTTGCACAATTATGTTGCTAGTTGAACATGTAAATAAGAATTAGCCAAAGAATGAAATAATTCTTTGGGCTTATGGACTCATTTTTAAATCCAAAAATCAAGAACTCAGTTTACACACTTGGCTTAGTGAATAGTGAATCTTATTTCAATAAACAAGACTGATGCACAAAGAAATTAACCAAAAACCTCATGCAGGAAATTAAACACTTGGCTAACACCAAAAACCTTTGTACCTGTTGACAAAATCGAAACACCAAAATCCTAGTTTCCAGGGTTAGGCATGATCATGAATGAAGAAGAAACAGAGCATAGAACAGAGAGCAAGGGCACAATATCTAGGCAGAAGAAAAATAAAATCTCTAACTTAAATCAAGTTATTGCACAGGACATTTCCTTGAAGCCCAAATTACATTGACTACTATGATTCAAGAAAAAATTAATGCATTCACCTTGTACTTGGCAACCTCCTCACTAACTTCCTTCAGGTCACCCTTGGTGAAGATCAATCCAACATTTCCCTGAGAAATTGACGCAAGAATTTCTAATAAAAATTGAACTTTTTCACAAACATGAGATAATATATTTCAGCTAGATAGAACATATTTACATTCATTACACCGCACAGAAAAGAAAGCAAAACTGGAACATAAAAAATTAAAAAAGAAACATGAAACTAATCTTGTTACCATAATATATACATTTTAGCCTAGCTATCATTGTTACTGAAAAATATATATATACATATATATTATATATATCATTATTTATGCCTATCACACATAAACCAATTCATTAGGGAGTGGTGTCCCATCTGCCCAAAAAATATCAACCATTTAATTCACTTCCAAGTTCCCACCAGCCAAGAAATATATAATCCAATTTCTTGTATAATTCTCAGTTTCTGAAATCAATCTTGCAAAAACCCACTAATTCAAACTCAGAAGAGATCGGTTTATGCAAATATGGTCACAACTTCATCCGGAGTGACTGCTACAAAACTCAGTCTTGCACGTACTACGAGATTTACCGTGGGGTTCTCTTTATCCAGCTGAGTGTTCTTCGTGGCCAATATGAATAACCTGGTGGGTCTTAGTCTGGATGTGGATCAATCCAAGAGAGTCAGTAGGAGGGGAAAAGGAGGCTTTCTTGTAACTGCCTTTTTGAGCTCGGAGTGCCGGAAGCTGGTGTTGATTGCCAGTGTGGGGGTTCTCGTGTTCGATCCCAAGAAGCTGCCGGACGGACGTTGGCTAGGAGTATTGGCAAGACTGTTAAGAGTTTCCAACAGGCTGCAAAAGAATTAGAGGCGGAACTGAAGAAGGATGCATAGTCTACTAAGGAGAATCCGGCTGAGAAGATTACGGCAGTTAGTGAAGAAGAGAAACCAGAGGCTAAAGTCTCGAGCAAGAAGGAAAGCTCTCAAGTTTGAGAAATTCCAGACCGATCAATACTTCTTGTAGCTGCTTCTTTTTTTGGTGAACAATTCCATTTTTATATTAGGTGTGTCCAAAACATTGTTATTGTTGGATTCGTTGTTCAGTTTCAACAAGATGCTAGGAAGTTTGGTTTCTCATGCTGAATCACATATATTGAAAAATTGGAAATTAGGCATTGCTGTTTTTATGTACTTTTAAATTTAAAATATATATTATGTACGTTTAAATTTAAAATATATATATATATATAACCAATTCATTAGGAAAAATAAATCAAAGAATTAAAAAATAGAACACTATTTATACTTACAACTAGGAGGGGTATAAGGTTAAGAATGGCCTTGTTGCCGGTCTTCTCAGCGTGAATCCTGACGGTCCTTTTCATCATCGTGTTCTTACCCATAAGCACAATGGAATCACCCCTCAAACCTCTCCTAATGTTCTGCAGCTGGTTCGATCCGACATTGTCGGCAGCCGCCACTAGAACCTGAGTGTACTCATCGAGAAGCTGGCAGAGCTTCTGGTCGTATGCAATCTTCTTCTCAGCCTTGGACACCTTAACCGCCATTGATACAAAGATTTCAAACCCAAAAAGAAAGTATTAATTTGATGTAAAGAGAGGGCCGAGAAATAGCGGTGGCTAAATCAAGGCGGACGACAGTGGCGCCGTCACTTTAACCTCTAGCTTCAGACTTCTTTGAAGGGATTGGAAGAGATACAAAACCCTGAAGCGCGTGGGGGACAGGATCCTGGACTTGTTATATATACGTTGGGAGACGATGACCTAAATCCAAGTTGGGCTTTCTTGGTATTTTGGGCTTGATAGAACAGGAACTTTGAGTTTCACACATGGTAATAACGGATAATATTCTAACACTATATGTACTATATAGTATGGCACTATATAGTACATATGGAGTGTATGTGACACTTCTTAATGCACGTCACATGTCTTATATGGTGTCATACTATAGGGCACATATGGTGCTAGAAAATTTTAATGATAATAACAATTTTGACCTTTTTGTACCCCAAAAAAAGAGACCTTTTTTTTCTTTTTTTTTTTTTTTTTTGAAAGATATTACTTTGTTTGGTAACCAATTATAAATAGATTTAAATTCAAATTTTGTATAGACGTTGAGATTTGATTGTGTCATGTGGAGGTAATAATTAAAATAATGTAAGAGTTCAAATCAAATCAAATATGTAATTAAATGTGGTGTTGTCATGTGTCTAAAAGTTAAAATTTAAATTGATTAATAAATTTGATGTGTTTTTAATTGGTAGCCAAACATTGAGATAATAATATACAAATAAATTCATTCATTTCATTCAAGCCTTCTCCACTTATAAAGAATAGCCATTTTCTATTAAGCCAACATGGGCTTTATAAAGCAGTCTAAGTTCCAATAAAAAAATGATATGTGTGAAATCAAGTAAAATTTTTTATCACTTATTGAGGTGCGGTCTTCATTTACTCATCAAATTTAAAAATGTCGAGATTTACTCATTAAACTTTGTAAAGTTTCGTTCGTCACTCACTCGTCAAACTTACGTTATATTCTTTGGATGGGACTTACGACATGGCTAACAGAATGTAATATATCGGTTAACTATGCCACTATGAATCTCGACCTGTCATTTCATCAAACCGGCCCAAGAGATTATCATATCTAACCTCATTTTTTACCCCAAAATCAACCATTTCCCCAATTCCTAACAATAATCTTTTCCCATTTGCCCATGTCATCAAACCATAATCCATGTGCTAATAGCAGGATCCAGAAATTATATCAAGTAGAGCTGAATTAGCACCCCAGACATATAATCTTTTCCCATATGCCAGAAAAACTAAGGCAAAAAATAGTGATAAAAATAACATCATAAATTGCAGATACTTTTGTCATTATTTGATTTCCTCAATGTGCGACGACCTTGGTAATCATTCAATGGTTTTGATTCTTGGGAGATGAATGTTGGAGATGAATAATAGTCTCATTACGGGTAGGAATTGAGGAAACGGTTGATTTTGGGAATATAAGAATGAGGTAGATTTGATTATCTCTGGGGCCGAGTTCATGATGTGGTGAGTCAAGATTCATAATTGGCATAATAATTAACCAACACGTATACATTCCGTTAGCCACGTCATAAGTTCCATCCAAAGAATGTAACGGAAGTTTGACGAGTGAGTAACGAATAACAATTTATAAAGATGAGTGAGTAAATATCAACATTTTGAAGTTTGATGAGTTAATGAAGACAATATCAAAAGTTTAATGGGTGTTAAAACATCTAACTCGTGTGAAACCACATGTGAAGCCCGAGTGGTTTTACATATGTTATTTTTTCATTGGTGTTGGCTCCGTGATATAAAACCCAAGTTGGTTCCACAGAAAAACCGCTTACACTACTATTAAGAAATATATCTAACACCAAACGTCTAATGTCGTAATGATCTAGACAATAAAATAGAGTAATATTAGTGATATGGGCACATTATTACTCTCATACATCACATCATATTATGCCACACTATTTTTCTAGTGCTGTAATAGTGCAAGAGGTCTGGTGCTAGATCATGTCCACACCACTGTTAACAAATCTCATCAATGGGTATAGTGTCAAATTATATTTAAAAATTTAAATATATTAACGAATTAATAAAAAAACCCATTAATAAATTAACAAGATAATAAAAAATCTGTTAATATATCATTATGTCACATATAATATATATAATTATATAACAATTATATAACAATATATAATACTATAATTGTATGGCACAAAAATTGATTTTGCCTGGTGCAATTGTTGAATTTTTCCAGCCTTTTCACTACGTATGGCGACTGGCGTTATAGTCGATTTGTCTGTCATTCTATATAATACTTCCCTAACTAACATATCTCCCTCACTTATCCCTTTCTATTGAGATCCTCAAATTCCCTTTTTTTTTTTTGAGAAAATATATTTCCACCACACTTTTTACTAAATGCACCACATTTTACTTGTGTTGAAGATCTTTAACTTTATTATTTATGATATTATGCCCCCTAATATCTATTGTTTCATTATTTCGTGCAGTAACTAATTAATTAGATCTTCTTGTTTTTAATGATAACTTCCAGTCAAAAAATTTTGATAATATATACTTCAAAGCCATCAGAAAACATATTGTTTTACTTTTATATTTTTAACTATTTTACTTATTTAAAATATTTAGTGTTTCTTTTAACAGAATTTTTACAAGATAAACATCATTTTAAACACAATATAATAAATATTAAAGAATTACATATAAAACTATGACATAGAAAAATTAAGAACTTAAACATGAAAATTTTTTAAGTTAAAGGATGTTAGATGTAATTGATGCGTGGTGTAATACATAAAATTTGTGGTGTTAATATAAGCACTCTTTTTTTAATTAAAATTCAATTCCATCTAAAATTCCTCTCCTTATAAAATCCACACAACAATTTAATTATTATTAATTGGAAAAGATAAATGTAAAAATTGGGAAGCTGCGTTTGTGCTACTTCTCAAAATCAGCTGTAGGGTGTTATTGCTTCTCTAATAATCACTTTCTCTAAAATTTACCAAACACTTTCATTAGTTGTGCTTTTTTAAAAAAAAAAAATAGAAGTTGGGCGTCCAACAGCAATCACAAACAGAGCCTTTAAGCAGTATGTTCAAAAATATTCGTCAACTCTTTCCTTGATTTCCGCAAATATAATTATACAAAGCCAAAGCAAAAATTCGTACTAATCAAAAATATAACACTGAATTAAACTTATTACATTATCTTACAAAATTTTCCTAATTATTAATTATACAAATTTAATTATTTTCATACTATCTCTAGGAGTGGGCATTTTTCACCAAAAAACCGACCCGACTGTCGTTAACCGACCGAACCGAATCGAAACTGCTGGTTTTTCACCTTTGGCCAGCCGGTTCGGCCCTTTTTTCCCCCAAAAAAACTGGTTCTGTTGGAGACCAGTTTTTGTTGTAAAACCGCTAAAAACTGAACCTAAACCAAACATCACAAAACCGACCGTGGAGCCGACTGGAAAACTGAGCCATGCATGACAAAACTAAATTGGGGATGAAAACTGACCATGTATACCAAGTCTTTTAATCTTTTTGGGTTAAAAAGGGAAAAAAATAAGACTTTAAACTTCAAAATGTCTTAACTTTTGTATACAGTGTCCAATTTTCGTCCATAATATCATTCCGGGAAGCTTCGCTGTGACGTCTGATGGATTTTGGACGTTTGAGGTCGTTTAGATGGTCAAAACTGCCCTTTTCTCTATTTTTTGTCATGTTTTTCGTATTTTTCGCTCGCTTCCAGTTTTGAGTTTCGACTTTAGAGTATGATTTCATATTATTATATTATAATGTATAATTGTATCCCGTTAGTTTACAAATTTGTTATCTTGAGTATTTTGACATAAACTTTTTTTAAAAACCAATTAAACGTGAAAATATTCAAACGCGACCACTGGCCGCTCCTAATCGCTGTAGTACAAAAAACAAGGCTCCGACAGTCTTCATTGCATTTCTTAAAACACTTTTGGCATTTCTTAAAAATATATATATATATATTAAAATTGGTTTAAGCCGAACCGAACCGGCCGGTTCAGTGGCTGCACCTCAACCGATTCGATTCGGTTCGGAGGGGAGAAATTCTCCACTGAACAAGGGCGGTTCGGTGGCAGTTTCACCGGAAAACCAAATCGTCCGACCGATCGCTCACTCCTAAGTATCTCCATCTAATAAAACTGGTCCAATTTTTCATTTTCATCTGTCCTAAAATACAGCCCACTTTCCTATTAAAAAATATTTGGAATATTAATTTTCTTTACAGCCCTATTTAATTTGCATTTTAATCGATAAAATAATATTATTTAAAATGAAATATTTAAAAAATGAAATGATAATATAGCTTACTGTCCTATTAAAAAAGTAGTTTGAATATTAATTTTTGTATAGCCCTATTTAATGTGCATTTTAATTGATAAAATAATATTATTTAAAATGAAATATTAATAAGTTTAAAAATAGGTTAATTGTATCTAAACTGCTCATTTTACTAAACACGCCACATTTTTATTGATATAAACATCTCTAATCTTTATTTCTTAAAGTATTTAAGCCTCTAAAATTTTCTACTGCATTTTTTTCGAATTTCTGATTTAATTATCCTCTCATATTTTTAATGATCAAATACGTTTAAAAAATTTGATTTATGTATCTTTAAATCATAATTAGATATTAGATTTTGTTTATGTAAAAATTTTAAGCAATTCCTTCAATGAGATCTTTAGAATTAAGATATCATTCGATACAAGATTTCACATAATAAGATGTTAAAAATAAAAATATAACAAAAATAAGTTAATGATTGAAGTGTAAAGAATTAAAAATATAAAATATGATGAGTATAATTAAAATGTAGTGTGGTTAGTAAACGATGTGGTGTCAATATGACCACTCTTAAAAATATTATTCAAATTTTTCTTTGATTTCTGCAAATATAATTATATAAACCTAAAGCAAAAATTCATACTAATAGAAAATCTAACACTGAATTAAACTCATTATATTATCTTACAAAACTTTTCTAATTATTAATTGTATAAATTTAATCATTTTCATACTACGGTTGTCCTATAAAATTGGTCCAATTTTCTTTTTCATCTGTCCCAAAATATAATCCATTTTCCTATTAAAAAATAGTTGAAATATTAATTTTTTTATATAACTATATTTAATGTGCAGTTTAATCGATAAAGTAGTATTATTTAAAATGAAATATTTAATAAATTAAATGATAATATAGCTCGCTTTCCTATTAAAAAAGTAGTTAAAACATTAATCTTCTTTTATAATCATATTTAATGTGCATTTTAATTGATGAAATAATATTATTATAAAATGAAATATTTAATAAATGAAAACGGTTTTATTAGGGAAATGATATTAAATTTTACATTTTCAACACTATTAATTGTATTTTTCTTAATATTTGTAAAAACTGGAATTGGACCGTAGTATATTCTTATTTTGCATGTAGTCGTAAAATGCTGGAAATTTGTTTAAATATATATAAGATGGAAAACAATAATTAATTTCAGACATAACTATTAATAGATCAACTTTGGATGAAAAATTTTGTCATATTGATATTTTATTTATCATTATAATTATTACACCTCTAATTATTGTCATTATAAAATCATGCTACTTATTACATTTTGAAGGATTATATTTGTTATTTGTTAGACTAAAATAGCAACGTGGTATTATGGGTACTTGCATTAAATAAAACAAAGTATCACCCAACTAAAAGTGTATGTGGAGAAATGAGATATTATCCTGTTAAAACGGTATGTCGGGAGGGTGCTTTATTATAGGTATGAAAAAATTTTATCTGAAAGGGTATCGAGCGAATACGGGTATGTAGATGTCCGATACGTATTATTAGAGTATTAAATAATATTAAATAAGTTAGATGATTTAAAAGTAAAATATAGTAAATCATTAATCGAGTACATAAGCGTATAACTATTAATATATTATTATTAATAAAATATTAATTTAACGTGTCAAATACTAAATCAAAATTGTATATTTACTAATTTTGTTATACAAATCCGATGGCACGTATCTGCTCAATATTTTATTATTCATTATTATTGAATTTTTTCAGAATTAGTTTTTCCGTGCAACTCACGGGTGAGAAACTAGACTCATAGTTGCAATAGTTGATTGTGATTCGATTATTTGACTATTAATTATTACAATTTTATATAAGTTGGAAGTGTGAACTTGCACGGCGTGTTTGGAGGAGACATAAAATTATGGACTCAATTATGTAATCAAATTTATGCTCAATACTCAGGTATTTTACTACAAATATTCAGTGGTGATTTGTAATTTGCATATTAATTCATAATTTTATATAATTCAACCGGTATATTGCACTTTATTTATAATATGATGTCCAAAAAGCATACTTACACGTCAATTTTGATACGAATGTACACTGTGACTTTACTCGTACAATGCACGCGTTAAAAAAAAATAGTTCTATTTACTTGAAACGAAAGATCACAGCCTAATATCAAATTATCAATCCCCACAATTGAAGCTCCTTAAATCCAGCAAGTGTTAGTTCTGATATAGGAGCAAAAAATCTACATAAAAAATCACAAAATATGTGAAACTACCATAATCAATCTTACTAGAATTTTAGACAAATTACAAAACCATTATCAAATCTCCATAAGTAATTTGGTTGTAAATCAAGAAGATTGTTCATACAACGAGCTGAAAGAAATCGCCTGTGGAGAAACTCAAGCTGATCCAGCAGAGCACAAGATTTTAATGAAATATCAGCTGGATGACAATGCTCCTTTTCTCAAGATTTCAAAATTATGCTTTACTCCAATTTTACATTATGGCTAAGAAAATTGCCAGAGAGTCTAATAAATATCCAATTTATATAAAGTATTCAAGAAAACCATCGTCTGAAATAGATTTGGATGTGACAATGTTATTGAATACACCTCGTGTTCATTTCTCTTAAATTTTATTCCATTTTTCAAGATGATTTGACTTCAGTATTCTAGTTAAACTTTGAACAATATGAGTTTACATATTGTTAAACTGTGAATAATGGATTCTTAGCGCGTATGATTATGATCCTAGATAGTTCTAGATGTATTGGTTGAAGAATACCAGTTTACATAGTCTAAGATGAATATCATGGATTATTTGTATTTTGATGAAGTATAGATAAAAACTCAATGAATCATTTTTTTATTGCATAGGATACGACGAACGACTTTGTCAGAGCGATGCCGAGGAAACCCATAAATATTGACACAAATCCAAGAAAACTAAAATCCAACAAATTGGTAGAATTTATCTTGAATTATAGAAAAACCAGCCCAGAAATAAACTAGGTATATTAAACCCTACCCCAAATGAGAAATGGTATCTAACCGCCAAGATATAAGACAAAACACAAAAAAGAGCTTCACCCTAGATCGATGGTTTTGTGTGCCCTAAAAAGGCTAAAATGCTAGAACAAAACACAAGATATAGGAGAATATTCTCTAAACTTTGGAATTTTTCATTCAACGGAATTTCATGAGCTAAGTTGTATACAATAGAGCAAGAGAAGGTGTATTTATAGTACATCATGTTTGGGAGACAAAAGGAAAGCAAAAGAAAAGGAAAAAAAAAAAAGAACCAAAAAATGAAATTTGAAACAGATGTTGGCAGCACGTAGTTCTGACGCATAAAAGTTTTAGCCCCTTCTCCTTTGCTGAATCTGCCCCATGTAGTCCTTGAACTTCTTGTTTTGCTCCAAGTTGGTCCCTATGGTTTCTTCTAGTGTGTATTTTACCTCCTAACTCATGTTTCTTGTTCAATTGATCCTTGTTCTTAATGCTAATAGTTTTCTTTTTTTGAAATACAATTACAAATCTGCATCATAATATGCGCATATATATATATTTATCATACTCAAACATAGCGCCAAGAAAATCAACAATATAAACTGACATATAGTGGGAATACACACTATAATAAAATATAAAAACTGCCCTATATAGGGGAATTGAGCAGGAACCTCTAGATCCTAATACCTCAACCTAGCCCACTAACCAAATGCTAATAGTTGTTACTTGTTATGCCAAGTTTTGAACTTAATGTTTCTTCTATTTGCACTTTGCCCCAAACTTTTGAACAATCTCATTTACCGCCCACTTTAGTACAAAATAACTCCAAAAGCTTCCAAAATGTTCACCTTGAGCCTCCAAGTCAATAATCTTGAAAATATAAATTTTATTTGGAACCAAACCAAGTATGGGCAAATCTCGGTTCTTATCAGACCCTCACTGTAACACCCCGTAAAATTTTAAAGCTAGTTGCCATTCAATTATATGATGAAAAATTGAAATATGACCATG
Organism: Nyctanthes arbor-tristis; assembly: GCA_963692815.1. Taxonomy (NCBI): domain Eukaryota; kingdom Viridiplantae; phylum Streptophyta; class Magnoliopsida; order Lamiales; family Oleaceae; genus Nyctanthes; species Nyctanthes arbor-tristis. The sequence continues at coordinate 986 of CAVNYN010257916.1, read as the reverse complement.
TGATGGTATTTGAAGGATTACAAGACTATTAAGAATTATGACGGCATTGGATAACAAGATTATCACCTATATGAATATGATCACTTGGTTAATATTTGGACAATGAATTGAAATTAGAATCTAGTTATTGAGAATGTATTGATAATGTAAACGTTATTTGGACAATGAACCGTTTGAAATGTCACAAGAATTCTTAAATCGTATTAGAAAATCAAAAGATTGTTACTCAATTGACGGTAGAGAAAGAATTCGGTCTTCAATTGACATAAACTAAAGTACGATGACTTAATTAAAAGATAATGCAAAGGGCAGGGACTTCTCAGATAAATTCCCGCCAAGTGTGCAGTATGTGTGATGCCATGTGTCACAATGTGATTGGCGGAACTCAAACTTTATTAAAAACAATTAAATTTTAACTATTATAAAAGGACCTTTAGGTCCTCAACCTCCCAAAGACCCCCAAACCATCCTCTTTCCCTCCAATAACCCAAAATTCGTCCAAAGTCCTTGAAGGAAGGAAACCAACCATAGAAACTCATCATAACACTTATTTATCCTTTCAAAAGAGTCCCTTACCATATATGGAAGGATTATAGCTTGAAAAATAGCTTTAATTGAAGCATATCAAGGTTTTAATGACGCTTTTCCACTCGGGATTATTCGAGGAACCTTTGAGGTGAGTAACTATCACTTTGATTTCCTTTTTAACATTGATGATGTTTTGAAATGCTAAGCATGTATTTGATTAAAGCAATGAACATGGATTCTGATGCTTTGAAAAGAAAGATTGATATATTGTATTTTGAATCACTAGTTGCTCTACCCATTTTGTATCTGTTCTGCTCTGCTCTGTTGCCACACTAGGAGCCATCTAATGATACCGAGATGGGCGACGATTAGTGTGGTATCTGCTCTGTATCTGTATTAATCTGTCTGGAATTCCGGTAGGGGTCAACCGGGATTCAAATGTGGATGCGCTTGTGTTG